>WEDG01004701.1:40000-117500 GCA_017591395.1 Schistocephalus solidus | reverse complement strand
GATTCAAGATCAGATCTTTAAGGTGATTATCCATTGTTAGCGAGCAGACAATTTGATAAAACTAGAAAATTTGATAATAGTTTCGATAGGCTGAGCTCTTAGGGGTTCTATGCTGACCGCCAATGCACTCCAGGGAAAGTAAAATCTGCAGCGTTATTTAAATATCAAGAGCAGGTTAAGAAACTGATTTAAACATTTCAAAAAGTTGTGCATAATCAGTGGCTGAAGCTTTTGTGTGGTTGTAAATACAGCAAAAGAATAGCGCGAGAATAATAGATACAAAGCGCACATACTTGAAAGGAAATAAGGAGCATTCAGATCGGAAGGAAAACGCTGTATTGACAATATAAATCAAATTCATCTATAAAAAATGAGGTCAGGAATGAGGGGTGCGTCCAGGATTCGTTTGTGTATTTAATATGTGGCGCCATTTCGGGAGCCACAGACTTGATATAGGCCATCTTATTCATATCAGACCTGTTATTTAGTAAAATATTATCTAATATATGGCGAGCAGCGTGACTACGGTAAACGTCATTTAAGAAAAAATAGAAGAGAATAAGATGGCTGTAAATGATTGTTAGTTTAAGAATCAGTACAAATGTTTCCAGAACTGGTAGCAGATGAAGAGTCTGTAGTAAACGTCTGAGAGGAGGATATAAAAGATGTCAGGATGCATTTTTCTGAGATCGGAATACTGTGAGAGTTATCAAATAGTAGGAAGGGGATTTCAGGAATTCCAAAGGGGCAATGAGAGATAAGGAAGACCGAGAATGGCCATGCATTCTTGACAATGAACTTTTGAAAGTAATTTTTGAAAAAAATTCCTGTCAAAGTGTCAAAACTATATAATGCATTTGGTATTTCAATGGTATGCGACCATCTGATGCAAACTGGTACGGGTATTGCCCACTAAAGTTTTTTTTTCGAGGCTAAGAAATGCATCACAGGAGACGGTTACTGCGAACAACTCGAATCAATACATGTTTACTTGGGGAAAAAATGAGGCTTGCAATATTAAATTGACTTGATCTAATTATGCTCCACGTAAATGCACGGTCACATGTTGCTAGAATGGCACTGCAGAAACAAAATTACTTATGATACGAGACATTACCACATCTTCCATTCTCTTTCGGTTTTTCGTTTACTGAATACATTTTTTAAAATTATCTGTACACATTTATCAATGAGGCTTAAATTGTCTTTTTTCATTAATTGCAGATATGTATAGTGTGTCGGGGATCGTGCATGTGTAGTGTTAAATTTTTCAACAATATATGTTTGTTTCTGAAATTTGCCACTATTTCTGAATAAACTTATATAAACAATGCATGATAACCCATTGGTTAGCTGGGCAGTGCTGATATAAGTTGAACTTTGGAATTTAACTTATTAGGACTGACTCGAAGTCCCTATATTCTACCTTAGGCGGTGCCGTAGAGGCTGCACCAGGTGAGGTGGTCTTCTCAGTGAGGTGGTGTTCCCGTTTTCCTGTCATGCAACTGCCACAACAAACAACTATACCACCATACGAATGAACACAATTGATAGGCAGACAGATAATATGGTACCGGTATCAATGGGTTTAGGGCAGTTTAAAAGACGGAGAAGGGCAGTACCACGTTGGCAACGAAAAGACATTTATGTCGGACGTTGCCTTTTAACTGGGTTCGGTTTTTAGCACGGAATTATACCACATTACAGGCATACTTGCCCAAGCCTAGCTCTACGCCAATCTAACCCTTGCCCTATCAACTTTGTTGGTTAGGGTAAGCATTAGTTGCCGGGGTAGTAGGGTCGCAAAATAGCCCC
This sequence comes from Schistocephalus solidus, assembly GCA_017591395.1. NCBI lineage: Eukaryota > Metazoa > Platyhelminthes > Cestoda > Diphyllobothriidea > Diphyllobothriidae > Schistocephalus > Schistocephalus solidus. Next base: position 115,685 of record WEDG01004701.1, on the reverse strand, counting down.
TCGACAAAAATACTCTCAGGCCGGGGTTAAGTGATCAGGGGAAGTCGGTTTACCCAGAGTGAAAAGCCTGCATCAAAATGGCTTGGGCAGAGGTGGTCGGCAGAAAATGGCTTTGCCGGGCACATAAAAATCCACCTTGATGGCCTTTTCAACCCTACGACCTTCTGACCAGGCCTATTCAAAGTGCAAGAAAATGGCTCTGGAGGTATCTGGCAATTTCGTTTAACTATGTTTAGCGAAAATAATTTCAAAAAATACCCAAAAATCAGAACAAAAAGACAAGAATCTGGTAAAATATCTGAAGACGTTTTAAATTAGTCTTAAACAGCTTAGAGTGCTAAAGCTGGAAATACAGTGAATATAGTGAAACGCTTGCCAAAATCCTGAAATTTATTTTAATTTATGAAAATATTACCTAAGTGGGGTTGCAGAATAAATAATTGTACAGTAATGACCCAGGATATTTTAAACACAGCAGGCTGTCCGCTGTTGAACAAGCCTGGATAAAAATGAGTGCCTTATTCGAATGCAATTTTCTCATTGATATGAATTGAAATATATTTTATAGAATATATGTATGAAAATCTTCTTTCTTGTACTCACTGCATAGAAAAGTACGTCTTTTTGCTAATATTATGTTTAAAGAAAGGCTACCTTTCGATTTTAAAACCTTTTTAAATTGCCGAATAATGTGCAACTCGGTTTGTCACTGCGAATGCATTGAAAATTTTCCAATTACATTTTATCTTAGGAAACTCAAATATTTCCCTATCCTAGGGAGATGACGTCAGATGCTGCTAATAAACGCACGTAACGGGCTTTGACCATGCTGTACACGTTATACGTAGCATAAGTAAATTGGCCGATACAATGCTTTATGAATGGACCTTCCATTATCTTTAAAGATCACATTATTTTAAACTCTTTTGAAACCGGAAGATGCCACTTCTAGAAGTATAAACTGTGTGGATTACTTTGCTACTAACACAGTACAATGAAACATATTTTAGTGCATGTTTTCTATAAAATATATCTGAATTTATAAGGCATCTAACATCAATAAAAAAAATCATACAAATTAAGGATTCGTTTTTAACACAGTGTACTTGTTGCAGACGGCTGGAAAAACGTTCATTCAAAAGCCGGCATGCAGGCGCGTTTGACATACCTTGAGGTTATGCCATGTCCTAATTTATCCTACAACCCTACGTAGGTAATCTTTTCGAATTGAGAGCACATTTCCGAGTTTAAGTTGGCATGTTATGAGATAACAAATCCTTTTGTTACCACCCGCTGGCGTATTCACCAACCAATGAAAACGAAAAGCTCGAAAATCGGCTTAATATAGCATTTGGACAGATTACACAAAAGTAGATAAACCCAGAAAACCTTGAATTTTTAATGACATAAAACAGCCGACTCTGTGCCATCAACTGACTCGAAGGTTGAGTTCACCCATAGCCTGGATGACGTCCATGTTGGGATTTTAGAAATGAAAGCCTTTTCAAAGCCTTTTTAGGTTCAGGGTAGGGCAACGATTAAGATTAAGACTGGAATTAAGTTTTTTGTGAAGTTTCATGCAAAGGTTAAGACCTGGGATAATTTACTTTTCCTGAAATTTATCCTATGAACACCTAGTTTAACTGCGCGTCGTGGTCATACAAGGCAACCATACCTACCTGGCTTCTCTGGATTAAGAAAATATCGCACAATCAGCGCGATCGCCCGTGTGGAAGGTGGCCGATAGGAATTCAAGAGATCGGTGCCTCTCACAACCGTTTTGGTTCTCTGTTCACATTGCTTATATTTAAATATTTTCCTACATATCCGAACCGAGTGGCTGGTGCTACGCCGTGTGTCCTCTCTCTGTCTCTCCTGTCTACTTATTTTGCCGTCACAAAACTGAACGCATTTATGTCCGTCATCTGATTACCAGCATTCGATCACAAATGGAAGAAACGAAGGTCGCCTAGCATAAGCCCAAAAATAAGCCTACTACTATTGAATATGGACACAGCCAATTTTCACCTTAAAACAACGGCATCGAGTAGCATGAAAGCAAGCGTGCCTTAGGCAACAAACGTTTCAAAACCTGCAGTCTAAGCTTTTAATTTGAACCAGTGGTCCGTAAACCGTGTGTATTTGACGTGCATTAACGACCGCAAATGGTTCTCGTTAATGGCTTTCACACCCTCCCCCCGTCTTTAGTGGGAACCAGGTAACGCCTAGGTGAATTCGGACCCACAGTGCTGCGGACCTGTCTGTCAAATAGGTCATCCGCAAAGACCAGGGAAGTTGCGCAACTGTTCCTCAGTGTCTGGACCGGACATAAAAGTGACTGTCAGCCTTTCGTTGGGAAATTGGCCCATCTCAGCGCACTCTTACCCCAGGGACCGTGAAGGCCCCGTAGAGGGAGTTCACAGTGTCCTAGATTCTGACTTGGACCAGCTGAAGTCAAGTTTTCACCCAGGAGAATTCAAACCAGGCATTGACTTATGCCTAACCGTACTTCCAGCATTCCACCGATATCATTTGATTGACTTTGCTTTCTTTTTCTGTATTTTCTTGATACCTCGTCCTTTTCCTTGTCTGACTGATTCTCCGGGAACATCCGATAAAACGAATCCACTAAACTAGAGGTATTGCACTAAATTCCCGGACGGAGGCCTATTCTCGCAAGGAGGTAGGGAACTATCTGCCTGTCCTATCCTATCCCCATTCAAAGGTATTTCACATATATATGGCATTGTAAATCAAAGTCTTCCAGAGTTCAAATATTAATTACCCCTACGCTCAAGACACCAAACTCTTACTCAATGCGAAAGTCTGTAATTTAAATTTTCAGAGGGTCCCATCTGGCAAAGAGCTTCTAAGCATCTCCAGTTGGACTGTCGCAAAGCAACTACGTGCGAGGACCTGGATGAATATGCCGGACGCAAATGGCCGAGCATGAAACAGTAGTGAGGAAGAATGACACCAGGTTCCCAAGCCACATCGCATAAGGTGGATCTTCGCATTCATTCCACGGAGCTAAGGGGAGCGTGCTAGTCTATTTTGTGAATAATTGACAATCTTCTTGTGTTGCAGCCTTGCAGGTTGATATAGATCTCAGTCTGAATCCGGGTGCCTGCTGAGATAGTCTGTCAGAATAAACCTTGTGATTATTAACAAGATTAGATAGTTCAACTACGCAATACGTTACCGTCCAAACAGAGGAGACTGATGTGGTGGTTTCCACGTTCGTTATCAGCAAGATATGTATGGCTCAGCGCATTTTCTTCACTATAAACAATCTGGCACGCTTGAAACTATCCTAGTGCGCTAAAAGCGATATCTTGGAAGGTTGCTAACTGATGGCATATCTCGGACCGCGTGCTCAGCCCAGTGTGTGTGTGTGTGTGTGTGTTTTGTACGGAGTGCCCCCCTAAACGGGCCACGTGGTAGATGCGTTGGACCAACACGGGGGCCACATCAGGGCACGGTATGCGTTATTCGGGTTGCGCTCCGCTAACAAATGCCGAACATGGGAGGTGTGGTGGCACGCCTAGGGGTGGCTAGGATTTAGGGGGCCCGGCCGCGCCAGCCACCTACGTCCTCTCCCGCCTCCGGTCTTCTTGACTCTGTCTTGACACAGGGCTCAAGTAAGGGAGGAGAAGAGAGTGCGGTAGCTGCAACGCAAGGCTACTATCACTTAAAACTAATTCACGCGCAAGTCACCGTCCCTGCACCACCCTTCAATGGAACATACGGTGGACATCGTCGGACTACGACGGTCGAGCTGTCGTGTTTTGTGCGGAGTGGTTAGCTGGTGTACTGTAACCTCTATGGCACTATGTTTTGTTCGCTGTATTTTATCTGGTCCTCACACAGAGGCAGGGAACACTGCACTCAGACGACGTTAAAAAATCCTGACCGGAGCGATAGAGCGTCGACTTCAACATTAAAGCACTTAAATCAACGGTTGGTAGGACCACAGCTTTCCCAACCTGACTTACGACGGCCAGAAAGCCTTAAAAGGCAATTAAATTATCCCTATGGTTTTGTGCCGGTCTTCTTGGCATAGTGGCGGCGACTGAACGCTCCTTGCCAGTTGACTGCTTACGCCACATGTGCCTTACTGATTGGCCGCAGTCGGACCTGGCAAACGGAATGTTCCAGTTACCAAACACACCATCAATTGTTGGTTCTTGGCTTGGGTAAACAGTTGACACCAGCCACACCTGAACCGCTTGTGTTCCGTCTGCCGGTCTGAATATTCGGAAAACTTCGCCTTGACGACCAGTACACTTCGAGACGGTTTCACCTGAGGTGTTGCACCAGCGTTTATCGGTATCTACCACCGGTATTGCGGATTCGACCGCCCCTTTGTTCCTGGCCGTTCGTGACCTCCACCATCCTATTTGTTTCAAGCTTAACGAAGGATTGAAAATTGTTTAGCAGAAGAACATTACCGACAGAGACAAGGGCGACTACAATGACCAGTTCCGGGCTATTAACCGTCATCTGTTAGCCATATCTAACCCCAGGTGTCACGCAACCCCTGAGACTTGAACCCGCAACCGGTTGGCTAGAACTCCGGCACCCTTACCATGGAGCGACGGCCGCATTTTCCCCTCCATCGATTGCGGTAGGTGAAGGCCCATCCCTTTTCGCATAAATTCCCGATGAGCGTCAATAGTAACTGGCATACAGTGAAGCATGATGAACTTCAAGATCCATGGGTTAATCTAATCTGCGGCCCATCTGTTCGAGTTTGCGGTCATATGCGCTGAGTGGCCCATTCCTCGCACCAGACAAGTGACCGAATCGGCCATTGACTGGGGGCTGAGAACGGGGCTAGAGTGAGGCCGACGTCTCAGCGCCTTTTCCTCACTGGAAACCACCTTAAGCTCTTGAAATTATCACGAGGCGCTAAGGGACGCGGCTTGGAAGTTTGCCAACTGAAGATGGAACTGAGACCTCGCAGTCAGTCAAGAGTGCGCTCGTGTGGAGTGGTAGACTGGTGGACTGAGAAGCAACCTGCAATGGCTCCTTAATGCGATCTCTATGACACTCCCACTCCTTTGGGATCCCAGCCATAGGTGACAGCCCGCGTGGAGGGGCACCGACTGCGCCAGCCACCGGCGCCCTCTCCTGCCTCCGCTCATCTTGACTTGACCATGACAACGGGCCCGGGTGGAGGAGGGGAAGAGAGTGCGTTAGGTGCAGCGAAAGTCTATTCTCGCTGTAATTTAATTAATGGGCAAGTCACCATCCTTGCACCAATCTTATATGATGCACACGGTGGACTACGTAGAACTCGGCGGTTGAATTGCCCAGTGTTGACTAGGGTTGTGACTGTCTCAAGACAACACAAGTAGATTTTAAGTAACTGCCATTGGATTCTCCATTTGTCTCTTTCAGTTTATAACCTCATTAACTGGCTTCGTCCAAACTCTAATTTCTAATTGAACAGTTTACCCTCTAAATGCGCAATAACAGTGAGCAATTTAATAAGAGGTCTCGAAATGTAACTACGCCACTACGGTTTTTTTTTCATCGCCTTTGCTTTGAATTTGATAAAGCCACTTATTTTTGAGACCGGAGTGTCTTATTATCGTATTTATGACGCATTTACATGGGATTGACGCTCACGCATCCAGTCTAACTGCACAGTGGAAAGAAGCACTTCTGATTTACTGAATGGTGCTTTTGACTCAAAATATAGCGCACTTTACTTCGGCTCGCCGCATATGGTTAATACATACGCGGCACGACACTAGTTCGACTGTCGTAGTCCGACGATGTCTACCAAATCCTCCACAGCAGGGTGGGGCAAGAATGGCGACTTGCACGTGAATTCGTTTGTGAACAGTGTGCGCAGTTACAATAGGTGGTCTTGGTGTGTGCTGTGCCCCTAACACTAGTTAAACAGTCTATGTGGGGAGATCCGCAAGTGACTAATCAAGCCAATGCGTGACGCATTTGTGTGGTGACAGTATATAAAAATTAGGCTGGTGGCTGCTGGGGGTGCTGTGCTGGCGATTCCATTAAGAATGTCAACGTAGCATGTGGTTTTAGAGACAAATATATACACTTTAGTTCGAAAGTATCATTTCGAAATTTTCAAGAAAAAGACCTCCATTCGCCGTGGCTAAAAATGGGTACGCCAAAAAATAACACTGGAAGTAAACAAACGATACAAAGTGAATGAAAGCTGCAACTATCGGCATCATGAACGTTCATGCATGAATGCGTTTCAAAGATGAACGCCAGAGTTTCTTCCTTCAAAACGCTGTTGGTGTCGTGTGTAAATGACCTAATTTTTGTATTTAGAATGCAAAAAATTGGTACAATGTAATGTCGGATGAGCAAAATGAGCCAGCTCATGTACATTAATCGTCAAATCGATCACGTGGGATGAAGTAGTGTACGCTAGAGGTGGTCATCTGCTTTGCAGTACGTGGCATAAGAAAACACGGTGGAATCTAGAATTAAAACTGACCTATAACCATATCAGTTTTCTTTTGTTATTAGACTACGTTCGCGAAAGTTTTTGGAAGATTGCATTAATAAGCCGTGAAGCACACTGTTTGTTGTACATGAGGGCTGCCAGTACGTTCTATATGTAGAGCATGGTTATCAATAGCGCCGGGATACAGGCGGCTCTGTGCTAAATTCCAGGAGTGGGCAGGTTGTGCAGGTTGGCGTTCGGTTAGGATTAGAGGTAAAAGTAGGAAAGGGAAATAGCCATCCTGCCTTCCGCCTGTGGTACAAGAGGCCCATTTATCCATCTACAACTGTTGGGCATTTAACATATTCAAACAAGTTTCTCAGGCAGTATTGTTTCGATACTGATTAGCCCTAATTTCTGTGTAGTCAGCCCGGTAAACACGGCGTGACTTCTGCCATTTCTCCGTTTACACCTAAGCATATGAACCAACCGTGGGAAGATTTCTTATTTTTTAATGAGATCGCACCATAGAAGCCAAAATTAGACCTGACGCCAGTATAGTGAAGCATTTGGTAAGGAGGTCTTGCATGACCGCCTTCGCTGGACGCGGCAACAGGAATCGACTGCAATACCTGTGGCTTCCGGCCACATGTATTTAAAGGATTTAGATAAGGATTAGGGTTAAGTTTAGGGTTTGGTGTTAGGTGATAGTTAATGTCCGGGTTAGGGTTATACTCGGGATTATATCAAGCCTAATGGCTTGGGCACGTGGTAACTGTAGGATTTTGATTTGGGCGTAGGGCCAGGGCTACAGTTAGGATTAAGATTTATTTTTGGGTTAAGGTTAAAGTTTATTTTTTGAGTATTGATTGGTATTAGGTTTACGACGAGGAAATACTTACCCCTCCTATAATTTAGCCCAAGGCCACCTATTTTAAGTGGGCGGGGTGGTCCGTTTCCCGTATCCTACTGAGGCGGCCATACCATACATCCTGAGAAAGCGTGTCTGCTATAACTTTTCGCCCGATGAAGATCTAAATTCCTTCCTCTTGGCATACTTCTGTACACATTTTGACATGTGCTTCACTCGTTTGTATTTTTCTTTCACTTCCTCTCGTTCTGTGCTCGTATCCTGGTAACCGCTTTAGGGAGAGCTATGATCTGGTTCTGCTATCCCCACTGAACTCCGGGCCCACTTCCTTTGGTGATTTGGCTCCGCCAATCTCCCCTCCACTCTTGTTTCCTTTGTTCCACACCCACTATGAGAAATTGCTGTTTTCAAACCACCGATTTTGTTATTCCTTCTCATCACCGAGCCTTGTCAGAGCTTGGCAACCGGCAAATTTGTCAGTTATGGTCTTGGGCCTAGCAACAAGACCTATGAGGACAGTGGTGCGTAGTCTATCTTCTCCCCCGCGCCCAGCTTGTAAGCGAACGCACGGTCCCGTAGTGGTCGCTTCCACGTTCCCAACCCTATGGGATACGAGGGGAGTTTGGGTGCTTACCATGCGAGAGGGGAGGGGGAAGACGAGGACGGAGTTGGGGGAGGTGGCTCAACCGCGAGACTGCGTTAGCCCCTGTGCTAATTACTCATCAGGTCGTCGTCACTGTAGACGTGACGTATGTTGGCCGGGCCCAACACGCGTAAAGGTAATGTGGTTTTCCTATCCCCCCGGTTCTGGGGGCTGTGTCAAGCTGGTCCGCATAGGTTTGTTGAAGGCCTGTGCCAAAAGATTTGCCAGAAGAAGGCCAAGTTGCAAAACGGGTGACAGCTTCAATAGACGTCGGAAGATGAGGTCTAGTCAACAACTGTACAAAGCGCTCATTACACGAGAATCATGGTTCTGTTTAAGTGGAAGACTGTAGGGCGCGGAACAGTACGCAGTCAGTTTACTCGAGCGTTTCATTTTAGGGGAGTCAAATTCCGGGGTGAAAACTGCGTGCTACAGCCTAAAATAGCTGTAACAATCCAACTTTGTACGCCCTCTCCACCCGGGAATTTTTTTTCCGTTCCCGAGTGAGCAACAATTTCACACAGACGTTCGTTTTCCCCTACTCCCCCAGGTGGTTTTCGACCGCGGCAATGGAAATGGTCAGCATCATTGTCACTGCGACAAGATCTCGCATTTCGTAGGCTAACCTGCATTCCGTTCAATATTTATGACCACACACCATTGAAAAGGATCGAAAGATCGTGCCTGGTACCCCATCTGCTTCCTCTGCAATTTTACCCTCCCGGAACGCAATATTTACAGTTAATAGTAGAGAATTATGGCAGAATTGAATAATTCAATTGACTCAATTGTGAAAAATTCGGTGGCCTCGGTGGAAATCGAACCCACGCAAGCAAGGGGAAGGCTTGAGTACAGCCAACTGAGCTGTAACGCTGTGAATTTAATCAGACTTGGGTCAAGTTACTCCACCCAGCCTACGGCAGTGTATGGAATCCACCAATTCGGATACAGTAAGCTGACTGTCCAAGCAATATTTCCTAAGAAACCAATCTAGAATCCACCAGATGACTACAAGACACAGTTAATTTATAGGGAATTCAAGCAGATTTTAATAATTCATTTGACCCACTTGTGAAGAACTTGCCTGCCTCGGTGGGATTCGAACCCTAATTAGTTACAGTATTTCCACATTTGCATTCGATAAAACGTGGTGAATTAGACTGCCTGTGTCTCTAATGGGCAAATATCATAAAGCGACTATGTAATTCTACAACTAATCGTTGAGGTCTCATCAATTACAGAAACAAGACCAACCTGACGTCAAAGAATGGCTTTAAGAATGAAATTTTGAGCCACATGATTTACATAATTTTCCACCTTAGAATAAAACAGATACTTCTGGCTTCTTTTGTTTGAATCAACCGTTTTTGCTCGATCGATTTTCAAAAGCTTTGCGCTGTTACAGACAAACACCCGCACCCTGAACTAAACTTGTTGCTAACAATGAGCACATACGCATTTTATTCAATGTAAGAGACCGTTTTGCAAGGGTGTATTTACAAGACCTGATAAGTGAGCATTTAATTGTCCAGAAAAACTATAGATCATAAAAAGTATATAAGTTGATGACAATAGACATGCAGATGGACTGATGAAGTACTGTAGTGGGATACCTTGTGCTTTATGTAGCCACATATACTCCTTGTCATCAGCCGCGACCAGAGACAGAGGTATGGTGAGACACTCAACGCCGACCGTCCACGAGCAGTGTCTATCTATTTCACAGAGGCATCTCCTCAATAGGACTTTGAACGCGCTGCTTCATTTCTGTATTTTTTAAAAAATTTATTATTTGAAATCTGCAAGGATGACAATATAGTTGACAACCCGGCTAGGGATTCAAGGGTAGCAGACTGCTCACAAGTTCCACCGTCGAATACGATTATCTCTATCGAGTGTTTCACAGCATGGTAGGGCCGGGACGGTGACTTGGGCTGGATTATAGTGAGAATAGACTTGCTCATCATCTACATGACTCTCTGTTCCACTCTCGCACTTCAACTTGGTGTCAAGACAAAATCAAGAAGACCGAAGTTGGGAGATGGCACATTCCTATTCAGTGTGGTTCACAACAAACGAGGAATCAACAACAAAACGGGGCTACTCGGATGCCAGGTGAGGTCACATTAAGAAGAGCCGTTGCAGTCTGGTTAGCAGCCGTCCTAGTCGATGATTTCAGCGCAACGTGATAGGCAGATTGTTTATATTGAAGCAAAATGCGCTGAGCCACTGAACTCTCTCTCTCTCCCCCACCCCAAGAATCAGACCACAGTGCGAGCCGGTCAGTTGTCTAGTGCGGGAATGAGCGCGCAGTGGCTTACAGAGCTGGCGGACTCGTCTACATGCACCCCAGCACGATCTGGCCCAAAACAAGGGGTAAGAAGGACCCATCGCCGTTTGACTACCGCAATTTAATCTATTTTTGATCCTTCTTTCATGGCCTTCTCGACAAGGTCTCTTAACTATTTCTGCATTTCAATGTTTCTACCTTTATTTAGTTGCCAAGTTAAGGATTGGCTGAATGACGTCAGAATAAGCCTCGAACTATCCGAATGTCAGTCTTAATGTCTTGACCGATATCTGCCTGACGGAGGCATCGTGCAAGCATTGGAGTAGTGTGCATCCTTTTTTTGAATGACTTTGGAGTTTAGTCTACACAGCGGTGTGCTTGCGACGATGCGCATCGAATGCCAGTTTTTTTACAAATTCAAGCTCGCCAACTGAAACTCTTGCTATGATCCATTTTTTCAGAAACCTTAAAAAAGCAAATGATTGATACAGGTGAGCAATTATAATATCATGATGCAATCGCAGCATTTACCACTTGAATGTGGGTGAGCAAGCCAAAATCGAACCAAACCCGACGAACCGCGATGAGGATGGGTGATCTGCCAATTTTAGTAGCTGATTGTTGGCATTGTAACTGAGTTCTATCAATACTGCGCACCACGTGCGTACACTGTTCCTATTTGTTGCTATCGTGGCAATTTGCTCAAAGCAAGGATTCCAAGCCTGAGCCGAAAACGATTCTCGTTTCAGTGTTCGGGCATCATTATCAACAAATAATTCTCGTTAGCCCCGGCAAGGGCTTAATTAATTAAAATAGTTAGTTAAATTAGACAGTCGACATTATTTAAACTTAGCCCACTAAACATGCTCTTCGTCGGCTAAAAATCCTTCGAAGTAAAAGGCTAGTTGAGCATATTTTAAAGAAAGTAGTATCAAAATTTAAAATAGTGCAGGTATTTTCATACTTCGGGAAGGTAAAACGATGCTCATACGGCTCTGAAGCGGGAAAGATCTAACTGTCAGATTTTTCTTCAGAAACGAGGACCGTCGATTCGCGAAGCTCATTCTGATCAAGAAACAACCGTGGAAGCAAATGAAAAGTGTGTTTCTGTGGAAAAGTCCAATATAATTGCTATCTCATTAAATATCAACCAAAATTCTGAAATAATTTTTATTTTCTTATTGAAAAGATTACTTAAACGAGGTTGTACTATTATCATGCAGCCTTCGTCTAAAATATTCTAAAACCCTCAGTAAGTCGGCTTTTCAAAGAGATAAACTCTGACAGTCTTAAAAATGGGCACCCTGAAATAAAGAACTACCTATTTTTTATGAATTGTTTCTTGTCAAGTTTAAATACCCATAGAAATAAGACTATTTCCTGCGCACATGTGCTTTATCCAATTTTGGCTCCGTAAGCGCAGGTGCCCTGGCCTCGGAGACAGTTAATACTTTTATTTTGGAGGACCTCTGAGAGGCAGATAAAATGATCTCAAATATTCTTCTTAGGCGATCGCCAAACTGCTAGAGACAGAACTGTGCATTTTTACGTTTCAATGCACACGCGAGTGAATCAATAAACGGCGGAACAATGAGCTTCTCAGAAGGAGTCCTTTTGTTTATTGGTCCAAATCAAAAATAGATGGGTGGCAGTCCAAAAATTAAAGTGCATTTTGTATTAAAATAACTCTTGATAGGTTCCATTAGTGCTATCGATGGAGAGTGGAATGGTCACTTCTCTTTTACTCTGCTCATCTACCACTCAGATCCCTGTCGCAGAGCCAGTTAATGCTAAACGCGTACAGCGCACATTTGCCAATTAACCAGTTGCCTATTCGGGCTGTAGAGCGAAGATCAAAAGTACACTACAATAGTTCACATTCGATACCGCAACCAAAATTACGTTGAGGATTCCTGAAGCCTTCGATTTTCGGTGTTTTAGTTAAAAAGAACGGAAAGGCTTTGCTGGGAAGCTTTTCCAAATGCTCACAATGTCACTGATGATTTATAATAACAACAATGGTACAAAGTTAGACCGCACTTTACCGTTGGAGAAAGTGTTGTAGTTTGGACGGGCTGTGCATCAACAACCGCTGTCACTTTGCTGTTGGGGAATTTTAATGTCTACCGTCGGTTCCGGTTTCCTTCTAGTCATCTGAGTTTGAGGAATTGTAATTAAAAAGTGCTCAGAGAACTTATTCGATATAAAGCCAAAGGCATCTCATAAACGTAACACCGTCGTTCTTTTCTGTCAGTGTGAAGATGTTATTTTGGTATTCATGAGTGGAAAGCAGTTTAAAGTGAAGTTTAAAAATACGAAAGGTCCAGTTTCTACAAGAAACCCGAACGAGGCAAGATAGGCCGAAGTTTAATAGCAGTAGATTGTACTACCAACAATGCCAAGGCAGATTTCAGCGTTAAGCTTTCGTTCAAAGGTGATAGACTCTCCAATATTCCATTTCGGAGCCACAAGTTTCCGATGCCAAATCTAGGAAAAAGCATATTGATCTCGTGTTGTGCAAAGCAGGTGACCACCTATAGCGTATACTACTTCATCCCACGTGATCGATTTGGCGATTAATGTACATGAGCTAGTCCATTTCTGCTCATTAGACCTTACAGTGTACAACGTTTTTGTATTCTAACCACAAAAAATTAGGTCCTTTACACACGACAATCAATAGCGTTTTGAAGGAAGAAACTCTGGCGTAACTATTTGCAACTCATTCATGCATGAACGTTCATGATGCCGACAGTTGCAGCTTTCATTCACTATGTATCGTTTGTTTTCTTCCAGTGTTATTTTTGGCGTACCCATTTTTAGCCACGGCGAATGGAGGTCTTTTTGTTCAAAATTTCGAAATGATGCTTTCGAACTAAAGTGTATATATTTGTCTCTAAAACCACATGCTACGTTGACATTATTAATGGAATCGCCAGCACCGCACCCTCAGCAGCCACCAGCCTAATTTTATATAATGTCACCACACAAATGCGTCACGCATTGGCTTGATTAGTCACTTGCGGATCTCCCCACAGAGCCTGTTGAACTAGTGTTAGGGGTACAGCACACACCAAGCACACCTATTGTAACTGCGCACACTGTTCTCAAACGAATTTACGTGCAAGTCGCCATTCCTGCCCCATCCTACTGTGGAGGATTTGGTAGACATCGTCGGACTACGACAGTCGAACTAGTGTCGTGCCGCGTATGTATTAACCATACTGTTCACAAGCATGCCGTCATCGTATCGATCTACTCAGCCATACGCACCATCATGAAAATCTTATGTAAAACGAAATGGCTCCAGCTCCATCAAATTCGTTCGCTAGACCAACCCAATCCCCTCTCTATTAAAGGTCAGTGAGGGATGTGAGTTAGTTAGTTTGCTTAAATGTTCCCCTTCTATCTCTGCACAGCCCTGGTTCGAAATCTTTCTCTAGGGTTTTCAAGCTACATGCTGCCCGTAATTTTTCCAAATTATTCTATTAGCTCTTTAGATCTTGAAATGAACAGGCATTCTATGAAGCATGAGGTAGGAAAGTAAGCGTGGAAGGCAGCTTACAATCCAGCTACGTACGCCCTCTCCACCCGTGAATTTTTTTCCGTTCCTGAGTGAGCAACAATTACACACAGACGTTCGATTTCCTCTACTCCCCCAGGTGGTTTTCGACCGCGGCAATGGAAATGGTCAGCATCATTGTCACTGCGACAAGATCTCGCATTTCGTAGGCTAACCTGCATTCCGCTCAATATTTATGACCACACAACATTGAAAAGGATCGAAAGATCGTGCCTGGTACCCCGTCTGTTTCCTCTGCAATTTTACCCTCCCGGAGCGCAATATTTACAGTTATTAGTAGAGAATTATGGCAGAGTTGAATAATTCAATTGACTCAATTGTGAAAAATTCGGTGGCCTCGGTGGAAATTGAACCCACGCAAGCAAGGGGAAGGCTTGAGTACAGCCAATGCTCTAGCCAACTGAGCTACAACGCTGTGAGTTTAATCAGACTTGGGTCAAGTTACCCACCCTGGCTACGGCAGCGTATGGAATCTACCAATTCGGATACAGTAAGCTGGCTGCCCAAGCAAGATTTCCTAAGAAAACAATCTAGAATCCACCAGATGACTACCAAGCACAATTTATTAGTAGAGCGTGGTTTTGAATCCCACCGAGACAGCCGAGTTTTTCACAATTGGGTCAATTGAATTTACATTCATACTGATTAACCCTGTAGCTCATTAGTTTGCAAGGGTTGACGCACCTCCGTCCTTTCTTGGGAATACCGCACCTTGAACAATCTCTTTTAACGCTGATCCACGCGGCTTTAATGATGTCCAAGTACAGGACGGAAAATCAGGTCAGTTTTCTGCAACGGCGTACATCAAATGCCGATGGCCGACTGCAAGTTCGCTTGAAGCCGGATTTCGTGATTTACGCTGAGTCGGCTTCATTGGGAGACGGGGAGGGTAAGACGAAGATAAGTTATATTTAAGACAATGATGCCAGTTTGAAAATTTGGGCCACGGGTTATATGTCCAGCCATTCTATGTCCATTTATCGGTTGGTTTAAACGTTGCTGCAAACGTAGTAGCTTTTGAAATTAGGTTTATAGCCCTCAAGTGGCTGTGATTGAGAGCCGTTTCAGTTTTCCTTCCGATTCTGCAAACTTGCGTTACCAGACATTCAACGGCAGGTTAGATTGCCTCCGCAGTTGTCTACCAAATATGTTGCAATGATGGGGACTGCAACTACGTCGGGGAAAGACGACGAAAATTGCAGACCCACCTACATGAGCAGATACTGCTGGCTCAGAGGCTAGAACCGAACTCACAACTTGCAGCCCATTTTGGAAAGACTTGTCAAACTTTTGACGTTCAAGGAGCGATCATCATAGGCCGAAGGAACTAAAAAGCTGAATAAATTACGCTTAATACATGGTATACAGATGTCAACTCTAGCAACAGGTCTGTAGGCCATCCAAAAGCCTTAAAGTTTTGTGTCACTTCATGCATAAAGACCAGGACAAGCTGTGTACACCGAACTAAGGCATATAAGAGACGATGGCCCCACGACGAACCCACCGGAAAAGGAGGTGGACTTACAAACAGTCTTGACATTGGCCAACACCAGTGGCCCTCAAGCTGTACAAACATCCACGTAGATGTAGAGGCAGTTTCGAGCGAAAAATCGATCAGTCTAAGGCCGAAGAGTTCAGCTTGTCATTCAAAACACTTATCGATATTAGCAGAGACGCTTTGAAAATGGACAGCCACCCAAGCTCTCCAAAGAGTCAGCGAAAATAAAAACCATTTCCGTTAAAATTTTGTTAGATTTTCTATGAATGCAACCCTTCGTGCCAGCAATGCGAACAGGGCAGCTGCCGGACGATGCAGTGAGGAAAATTTTACCTAGGAGTAAAAGAAGAAGAGGAAGAAGAAAACACCGTAAAATGCTGCGTCTGTGTTAATGCTCTGCTAGATGTCTCCTCCCTCAGGCAAAAAAACTATTCCCTCGTGGAAATCAGAAAAACTCATTTTGCGTAAGCCCTCTATGAACTTTGAAAAAACTAAATAACCACGTGCATTCGAACAGTAATTTTCAATTCGACATTTAAAAGTAATACTAAAATACAGACAGATCCGCGGATAAATGTGCATGTTTTCTTTAAAATAAACTATCTCGTTGTTGGACTTGCTTAAAAAACGTGGCATTTGTGTTCTTCTCACTTTTTCCCATTAAATAGACCGAATTAGGAGCATCAAAATGCAGTAAATGAGCTGAGCATGATTTTGAAGGCACCATATAACTGTTTTGCGAATAAGTGACATCATGATTACAAATAAACCCGAAATAGTTGCTCAATTAGTTCTGGTCTTTGACGTTTCCGTACCATCGTGCATCCGGGGAGGAAAATGTTGTGTACATTTTTTCCCCTGTGAGTTGTATAGGTGACTGGACAACAAGTATTTTATCGGTCATCAGGCAATATTATCTAATGCTCTTGCTTATTCAGCTCATCGGTGTGCCTTATTGAGTATCATGGGCAACTGCGTAGTTGAAATTTACAGATTATGATGCTCCTAATAAATATATGATTTTGTCTTCCAGCTGCTGCGTAAGTCACAATCGAAAACATGTCGAGAGTCCATTTTTTCTGATTAATTATTTGGGATAAAAATAAGTAATGTTTTCAGAAACAATGCGACAAAACTTATTTTGCTTGCTTGTTTTATAGGAAATTAAGCAAGGAAGTAAGGATGGAATTTTAAGAGTTTTTGGTGAGCAGACGTTTACTTTCAGTGAATTATTATCAGGCCAACGCATTTTTATGACAATGTTGTCAGTTGAAACCTATGGTTAACGATAGCACTGAAGTTTTATTGATCTTTTTAGTGTTAGGATGGCTTCCGCATTCTGATTTTGACCGCTTCAACTGTAAATACTGTCCCAGTGGCTAAGGGTAGTTCGGTGGAACCCTATCAGTTACATGATTGGCCCCTTTAGGGTCAAAATGATTCCAAGTATGAAAAAAAAATTTGTGGAAATAACGCTGCTTTTCGGTGTAAGTAATACTTTTCTCAGTCCTCCTATTCGACACCGCAAGGGAGTAAATTCTCAATTATGTGGTCTGTAGAGTATAACTGAAAATGAAACCTGAACTCTGGCTGCTGGTAATCTGTCCTTAGCTTCTTCTTCGTGAAACCAATGCGCCACATTCTGTGAATTTTGGATCATCAGGTGAGATTTCCTTACTTTAATATGCTATACCAACTGTAGACAGACGAAAATTATCGAAAACGACAAGGGAGACTGGTTCTGCTATTTCTGGCTTATAAGCCGTGATAAGCCAGCCATATGCAATTTCTAGTTGGTGCCGGTTTTGATCGAGAATACTACTATCGGTGGCACAACGAGACGCCTGAAAAATAGAGTACGTAAACACATTCCCGCCTGGCTAGGTAAAGACAGTAAACGTTATCTAAGAAACTGAAATTAAAAAATGCATACTGTTCCACAATCTGAGTTTAAGAAGGGAATGTTTAGTTCACAGTACAATAGTCCATTTAAAAAGACATCTCTAGACTGCTGTCAACCTCGGAATCCTTTCTGTCATCATAATTATCCGCCCGATTTTAGAAAATGATAACCCAGTTCGCAAATTAAATTTGAGTATTTGCGAGCGATAATCACCTGTCAAGTTGTTCAGCGACACTGAAAGCTCACAACAAGGGAGCCGACGATGAACAAAATGAGCTGAGTGTAAGTCAATCCAAACTTAAGGTAACAGCAGATTGCATACTTATAGTTCTTGCCGTTTTTTCCAATATAAATAAACACACAGGTGACACCCCAATTTCCAAGATAATATTATCAGTCAAATGCTGCCAATGCCGGTGGTTCCTTTTAAAATTACTAAAAATTATAATTTATTCTGGTATTTCTGAAGGCATACCAGCTTAACAATCGATGAATTCTTGACATCGCGGCAGGGACTTTCAGGCATGTAATAGCTACACAACAGTTCGAGGTATTCCTTCTTTACCTACGGACCTTTTACGGAACAACTATGCTCTTCAGCGAAACACATTTGTGTCGATTTTCTCTGCAGACAGAAACAAAAACTTTTAACAAAAACGTTTTAGTTACACTGGCAAACATACTAATACATAAATGGTGAAAGAAAAACGAATTTCTGTAGGAATAAATGGTTGTCATGATGACAAGCGTAATGTCAGCTCCTGCAATGGAACCTGAGTTCACACCAGAAATCGTACTATAGATCTATAGCTGATCGCTGATACGCCTATGTATGACAGGAAATATGACAGAATACGTCCCCAAATCGGCGGAGTAAATTCCTAGCCCTTATGCCAAAGTGAGTTGGTAGGAAACGTTATCGAGAAGTTGAATAGCAATATCTGCCCGTTGTAAAATGTTGCCGTATTTTGGTATTGACAGAAAAGATAAAATTGTCACTGACAGAAGAAGGGAGCACGCCAAATGGCAACGATCCAAAATGGAAATTTTGTTCCTTTTAGAAAGAGGAAAAAAGGACAGAAAACAGTGAAATATAAAACTGGTAATGCGAACCTCTATTAATCGCTAGAGTTGAAAGCGCATACGTCAATTATAGTCTATTAATCTTAATAAAATGTGGTTTTAGAGGAATGATACTGAGTGCCATGAACCTGACTTTACACAAGGGTGCCAAAAAGATGAGAGTTCTTAGAGCAGGATGTGAGAGGATTCAGGTGTTAGAGCTGGCCGCAGTCAAAAGACACACTTGCATGCGTTATAGCAGTAAGGGTGAAGATCATTTTCTAACTTCTATGCCAAAACATGACCAGGGATTTCCCTAAGGTGGTGGAGATTGAGCTCATTTCGGTAGGGTGTCCCACACTCGTATCTGCAGCAAATTATGCCCCAGTAGGTTTCCCTTCTCATGAAGAGTGAACTACAATTCTGAAATGTTTTATTTTCTATGCACAAAAAAGCTTATAGTTGTTATATTTTTTAACGTGCAGCTTAATCCCAGGATCTTTCGTTCACATCTAGATTCTGGCTTTTGAATTAGCCTATTTCTGGCCGCCTACAAAAAGAATACTCTGTAGAAAAACGATAACTTAGCTTTTCTCATATATTTTCAAAGCTCGCATATATTCAAATATATGTTATAGCAATTATGCATGATAAAAGTCCTTCTTGTACTTATTTGGAAGTAACGTAAGTCTTCCTCGAATTGTATACTTGAAAAAAGTGTATCTTCTGGATTTAAAACATGTTTTGTTTCCCCAAAAATGCTTAACCCGGCATTGTCTTTACACATGCATTTAGGGTTTTCAAACTGCATGCTGTACACATTCTGGCAAGGAAAAATCCCCGATTTTTCTAAGTCATACAATTTTGCATTGGATGCGTACCAGGTTTAATTAATTTTAAGTAGCATTTATAAATGCAGAGATAAGATGCTTTACGAAGGGACATTTCAAGGTCTAGAAAAATCTCATAATTAAATTTTTTTAAAACCACACGATATGCTTTCGTCAAGTATAAAGTTTAAAGAAGAAGTAAGTAAGTACCGAATGAGTACAAAAATCAATATGTTTATCCATTTTTAAATTCATAAGTTCGTCGAAAACCTTTGGAAACAATGCATGGGTAGTCATTTTGTATGGAGCATAGTTTTGTAGGCGACGTGAAGGAAGCTTGTTAAAAATCACCATCCTGACGTAAATTAAAGATCTTTGGATTAGACTGCACGATATTAAATATTTTTACTTTACTTAAATGATTTTTGAAATCGAAATCACATTTCTGAATTTCAGCTGTTATTTCATTAGGTAGGCAAGATACTTTGCATAAGCAGTCATTGTATGGCCTCAGCTAATCAATGTGAAGCCAAAAGAGACGAGGTAGTAAGAGGACACTTTTATTGTCTCGACAGAGATTAGGATAACGACTGGATTTTAAACGGTTAAACTGAAAAAAATAAACTTCAGAAAGGAAAACTGATCTGTAACGCTGGAGAAAACCCAGTCGGCAATGCCGCACTCCCATGTTTTCAGTAGGAGAAGGTTTCGTGGAACAGTGCTAAGGGCAGAGGGCAAATTAAGAAAGCCACTCGCCTAAGGAAAACAAAGTTCGTCCAGTCCCATAAGGGCAGGACGGATCACAAGAATAACGGCAGCTAAGATACTGCGCGTGGCTTTACATACAAATGCTAGGGCATTTGAAAGAAATAGGTAGCAATTTTTGATGCAGTGTAGGAAAACCCATCTGGTACATTTCAGAAGCGCGAATGAACGAGAAGTTGAACGAAAAGAGTTAAGACTTCATTAATCACACCTTTTATGGGGGAGGAATGATTTTGGCTGCACGCCTGACAGCGAGCATTTTATAGCCTTCGAAAGCAAGGTTAAACAAATGCATTTAAATCAAGGTTAGCTGACTGAAAGAGGATTTTAACAGTTGTGTTTGGCTACCATGAGATACAGCAGTTGGTTAAACTCCCCGGTCATTAGAAGGCGCTTCCCCGATCTCACCAGTCCCACTGTATAGAAGACACTCGGCGGGAAAGGGGACATTTTGCTTTAGTGCAATAAAGCTTTCATCAACCTGAACCAGTGGAATTTGTCGAACAGCAGGTAGCTAAAGAATTCTCCAACCATTGGCAGAAGAAAGGGAAAAATAAGTTGATAAAGGAAGCTGGAGAACTGATGTAACGTTTGTTCTGACAATTTTCTTTCTTCAAACTGTCACGTAAGCCCAACTTGTAAGGCGGTTCTTTTCGCCGCGCATCAGAAGCTTAAGATAGGTAGGAAAAACTCGGTCAGGACTTGCCATATCAGTTTCGTGCGGACAATAGGAATCAAAATTGTATTCTAAAATCATCTCAGGATAGGTAAAACACGAATGGAAATTTGGAAATGTACGAAAAGGTAGGGAGAATTGATAAAAGAATTTTGAAGCAGAAGGCTGTTATATTTGGCAAAGGATGGCAGTGCGTCTCGAAGCGCGCTCTTTTGCCTAGAAGTGGTAAGAAATACCTGCTTAAAACTGGAATACCACGATAGAATGATCAAAGGGAAACAGTGAGCCCTGTTTTCAAACTGAGAACACTACGATAGTTAATGAGAACGTGTTTGAGAAAGCAGGGACATGAAGATTGGAGGAAGCAAGATATTACCTGTTCAAGAGAAGACGGGGACGTAGGCTCGTAAAATGAAATTATTAGCAAAAATTTATATATTCACAGGACAGTAGAGCAGACAGGAAATAAAAAGGTTGGCAGATGACAAGGAGGGATTCAAACATTAAAAGGTATTGAAAAGTTTGCTATTTTGGCAAACTGGGCTGTAAATTGATAGAAATTACGTCAGATGAACATTGTTGGCAAACAGAAGGGACACTGGAACCGTCAGTACTTGCTCATCAGCCGTCGTTCGTTGATAAATGCGTATCGATTGCTAACGGAACTCGCTTGTTCCGTTCTGCCTTGGGGCTCATTATCAAGCCCCGCTAGCAACCGCACAGCTGCTAGTAGTGTATACAGGTGAATATTACGGACATAGACAAGGGAGATCGGAATGGCCATTGCTGGCCTATTGGCCATCGTCAGCCAGTCATACCGAATCACAGATGGTGCCCCACCCGCGGTTCGACCCCAGATAATCAGAATTCCAACATTCTAAGCAGTTCGCCTCAAGCTCGTCGTCTTGCCGATTTATTTCAAGAATATTGATATTCACCTTAGGTCTTACATGTCATCAGATCAAAAAGCATATCAAAATTAATGCTTTTCCGTTAAGCTGCCAAAACGTTTTTTACAGGACATTTTTAACAGTTTCTGCCGATTCGCTGACCGTTGATTTAAAGTAGACGATTTTACATTCCTCAACACATCGTCTTCTTTTCGGGCAGCAGATTTAAGAAAAAATCAAAATTTTTAAATTTAGGATAAACAGCTGTTGACCAACGCAACTGCAATGTCGAGTGCACAATAACAAATAAAAATAGCGGGCTTTTGAAGTTGAGCCGCCATTTTTGTTTTCTCTCCATTCGTGAGGAAATTTTCTGTAATTGTATACTCCTCTACCTACTTTTCTTTGATATTCTGATCTTTTTTCGCTGCCTTGTTTGTCTGAACTATGTTTATGAGGTTATCTCTACAGTACGCTAGCACCTTTTTGAATGCATGTGAACTGAAAAATTTACCGAATAATTTCCACGATGCACTTTGCGGCCAAAATGTTGGATTGTGATTCTCCCGTGCTCAGTTCATCACGTTTTTATCAACAAAGGCCTTCGCAGTGGAAAAGACCCCGCTGCGGTTGGTAAATTGCCTTGAAGCGTCAACCGAAAGACATACTGTCAATTCTAGGCTTCTGGTCAACAAATTATCGTTCAATATTCCTTAAAACTCATGACATGGAGCTACTTCTGTTGAAAAAAGAACACAGTAAGACTGAAGGGATTTGTCTTCAAAAGACATGGTTAAATAGTTACATTGACGCACAACTAGTTATTCCCCCGTCTTTCTGTTGCTTTCGAGATGATCGAAAATCTTCATCCTACAGCAGAGGCGGTGGGGTGGCTATTTTGGTCAAAAATGATTGGTGTATTAACTGTAAGGCCTTATTTTCGTACTCTGATGATTTTATAGACGTTATTGCTGTCATATGTAAGCCATGATTGTTAAATATATTTAAAGGCATTATATTTGTTAGTATTTATATTCTACCCTCTACCTGTGAATGTGCCCTTACCCGTTTTTTGACTTTATTTCACAAAAAATTGTTTTATTGTCCTGTGAGCATCTTATGTTCTTATGTGGCGACCTTAATCGTGTGAATCTACGTTTGTTTACGCTGTTAGACTTTGATGACCTTGTTTCCTTCAATACTCGCGCTGATGCCCCTCTTGATCGCGTTTCGACCGACCAACTTAAGTTTTTCCTTGTTAAGAACAGAGTTGCAATGTCCGGTTCCAATCATTCTGTACTATTTGGCTTTCCAAAAATGTATTCCGCTTCTACGCGTGCGCTGCTAATCAAACCCGAAAAGAAAATTAAGGTTCGCGAAACGTCCTCAGAAAACATTTGCCTTCTCCAGACTTTTATATCGTATGCTATCCCAGTCTTCCTCAGTCAATCCAATTTCGAGTCGTGCTCCAGCTCTTTTACAATATTTTTAAAAGAAATTTTTAAATTTGTTGTCCTCTTGATACCGTCTTAGTTCGACCTGACAGAATTTCTTCTCCATATCTAAAATTTTAAGACTTAAAAATAAACTTCTCTACAGGCTAGGTCTCCGTGGCAGTCTAAAAGACGTTAACGTCTTAACAAAAACTAAGATTTTCAGATTAATCATTTTTTTATTAGCCAGCTTTTTGCTTCTCCGTCCACACCTTCTTTTCCGCTTTCCTCTGCTAAACTCTGGAGGAATCTTAAGCGTCTCAATGACCAATGTAGTAAACTGGCACATGTTAATGCTGATTTAGACTCTCTAAATGAATATTTTCTCCATACTTCTACTGACTGCAATCCCCCCTCAAACAACCTTTCGCTTCTAACAAGCGTTTTTTCTCCTGTGTCAGTGGCAACAGTGGAGAAACACCTGAAAAAGGTCCATGGTTCAACTGCTGCTGGACCGGATGATGTCCCACCATTTATTCCAATATATTGCTGCTCTCAGATTGCCCCTTTTTTGACACACCTTATAAACATATCATTTATGAAGTAAAAGATTCCTGATGTTTGGCGTTCAGTAAGAATCACCCCTATCCCTAAATAGTCCGCTTATTTTGGTCCTAAGTCTTTCCGTCCAATCGCCTTCTCTTCCGCTTTACTGAATATTGCTGAGCGAGTTGCCCTCGATATAATTAAGCCATTTTCCTCAAATTTCTCCTACCCATTACCATTTGCATATAAGGCCAAATGTAGTACCCTGACACGGTGCCCTTGTGGTACATTGGGCTCTAAGAGATATAGATAAGGTCTGCCATGCGTATGCATGTGCATTTCTTGACTACTCCTCTGCCTTCAACGCTATCCCACGCCATCTCCTCCTTAACAAAACATCCGCGTTTTGCTCTCTCGGCTGGGTTGTCTCTTGGTTCGAAGGCTATTTTACTTCCGGCCCTCAATTCGTACAATCCGGCAGATGAAAATCTACTGTCCTTCCAAACAACTGTGGTGTTCATCAAGGTGCCATCATATCCCCTCACCTCTTTTCCCTCCATACTGACGATTTGAGATCACCAAACGACTGTCTCTACATAAAATATGCTGACGATCTGGCTGTTGGCCATCCTCTTAATAAATCAGACACAACTCCAGTCTCTGATGGATGGCCTGGACTATATCTCAGCTTGTTCATCAGATAATGTTCTTCAACTCAACCATGAGAAATCTGTCCAATCTGTTTTTCGCCTGCGACCCTCCCCTAGTTCTGAATCCTCAGTCATCCTGCCCAACGAGGTATCCTCTTTTTGGTACCTTGGCATTACTCTGACATCCCCTCTTTCATTCTCACTACCTATTGATACTCATTTTACAAAATTCCTAAACTACTATATTATATCCGTCGTTTACGCTTCTATCGCATACATCATCTTATCTGGCGATTTATAGAGGCATGTATTCTTTCCCTCATCCTTTATTGTTCCCCGTGATTTTTCCAGCTTTGCTAAAAAAGGATTTGTTGATTTTAAAACGTATCTTCAGAATGCTTTCTTTTGCTGCCGGTGTTTCCTCTACGGTTTTAGTTGATTTGATAACAAAATGGCACTTCACAACAGTCAAGTATTTTGCTGGGCAAATTCTTGATGATGTTATCCATTCCCTCCACTCTGAGCTGATTGCCAGGAAGTCTTCCCATCCGATGTGCCAAGATTTTCGTCATATAGCTTGCCGTACATCGGCATATCAGCACTCTGTTTTGCCACTTCTAGCACGCATCCTTACATATGAAGAGAATGAAATAAAGAAGCTGAGCG
This sequence comes from Schistocephalus solidus, assembly GCA_017591395.1. NCBI lineage: Eukaryota > Metazoa > Platyhelminthes > Cestoda > Diphyllobothriidea > Diphyllobothriidae > Schistocephalus > Schistocephalus solidus. The sequence goes on along the minus strand of WEDG01004701.1, from coordinate 90,946 downwards.
TAGAATGGTCTCCCCACTAGATGACCATTTTTGACTTTCTGATCCTTGCATGATATTTTAACTTACCCTATTCTCTTTGTGAATGGATCCATTTCTTTTTTGCTGAAGATTTTGAATGATACTTCAAAATAAAGCGTATTACTTTCTCTCTCTACTTTTTTCTACTAGATAAGATCTCAGGGTTGATATAATTTTTCTCACCTGTGCAAACGTTTTATAAAAGTGACAGTCAAGCTGGTAATTTTACAAACGTTTCTATTTGAATTAAGTTGATATTTCTCCCAGTATCAAACGTCATGGTCGTAAATTTGCAAGTCAAGGTTTTCAGTTCGTATAGAAAGTGATTTCCGGTGACATAGAACGCAAGAAAAAAGGTAATCACATATTGATCACTGTCGAATACGTGGCTATTTTAAACTTCACCGGCGTCCATTAAACAGGTTGTTTTGCATTTCACTGATCCTTTGGTGGACAAGCATATTGCGGCCTCCTTTAAACGTTGACGAAACACATTCTTGGGCTTCTAAGAGAATAGGTGTCAACCAGTGCATTCGTTCATTCGGTTTTTGCTTTAAATGATCCTGATATATATTGTGGGTCTTATTACCCTTAGTTTCGTTATTATTCCCCAGAATTGTGTTAAATTCTAATTTCTGCCTCATATTCCGCACTTTATAAATAAATTTTATTTCTAAACACGTTCACATGGATGTGAGAATCATTATCCTTGTGACATCGGTTTTGAATCGAGAATTGTGGCCTACTGAGGCAAGGGGGCATGCGTGACTGATTCTAGCTTACTTACCATTAATTTGACCCAATTTTGAAAAAACTCGGTGGCGTCGGTGGGATTCGAACTTAACACAGCAATTCAGAATACTGTGTCACAATTGGTGGATTCCATACGTTGCAGTAGGCTGTGTCGGTAAATTGACCCAATTTTGAATAAACTCACGGCTCACGTTGGAGCGTTAGCTGTACTAAAGCCTTGTTGCTGTGGGTTCGATTTCCACTGTGGCTGCCCATTTTTTCCCTATTGGATCAGATAGATCATTCAAATCTGCCGAAACCTCCATTTATTAATCAATTTCAGTGGTTCGACGTCTGGTCGCATCCGTTATTTTAAGAGGTTTGACCTCTGATGTTCGATTAGCAATATTTAAAAAAACTTGAATCGCTTCTTGATGCCCCTCTATTGAAATCGGGACCGATGAAAAGCGCATTTGAAAGTTATTGAGTGATGTGCCCTAATGCCAGGAGGGACTATGGGTGTTTAAAAATTTTTTAACCACGGTCTAGAATCTTCGACAATGGCTAGAAAGCGCAAAACAACAATGATTATTAAATCGTTTGAGATCCTCCAGGTGTTTTTAGCGTCTCCAAACATGTTTCTGCGTAGAAAGTGACCGAAAGTTGATGAAAAACAAAACCATCTTAGAAAGGCAGGCCTTGATTTTAAATATTTTCAATGACAATAAACCTTGAAACGTGAGAGAAATATAGTCTCTTAAACGTCATCCAATGACGGAAGGCCTGTAAATGATAAGAGAAGGCGGAGCAACATGGAAACGGAGCCGAGGCGGCAGCGACTGCATCCCCGTCGATCCCGGTACGTTCAGGGTTTCTATTGGTTGCCCTCTGATGACAGCTTCAAACGTGAATCCACTACGACAGGCGGATAAAATTCAGTGATCATGTCTCATTTTTCTTAGACCACTCCATTGTCCACACATCCACCTCGCTTAAAAATCCGACGCGAAAATCAAGTGATCTTTCGCATCTAATAATAACAAGGGTACATTCACGTGATGTATTATTTTATTTTGATATTATGCACTTTTTAATAGGAGAATGAGCAACTCAGTCAAATTAACCTGAGTGATCTGCCTAAAGAATGCTTAAATTATGCAAAAAACGGTTAACGTAGGCAGGTTGAGAAAATATTTACATTATTCGAATAGATATTTTTTAGCTCTAATGAATGTGCATAACACTGATTCATAATGAGGTCTAGTAGACTTCCAGAAACTGGAATTGTAGTATAAACTATGTTACCAAACTTTGCACATCTTTATCGAAACCCATGCCTTTCGCATAGCAAAAAGTTCTTAACAAACGCATTAGTTCTAAATTTTCGAATTTTCCATCGACCAGAGGAATGTACACTGTCCTGCAAGAAGCTCTGCTAAACAAGCTTCAAACATCTTGGTAGGCTAAATTGTAAGAATTGTTAAGATTCTACGCAAACCTGAACATGTATGCTCAACACCACAAGGAAAGCCATTAGATATCTGTCATTCACCCCCTATCTCAATCCTTCAGGTTAGTGTCGAACGAGAAATGAACGGTGGGGAGGAAGAGGCCGAGGGTCTGGTGGGAGGGATGACACGGAATTGCATACCGCTGTCGATTAAAGAAGCGTCTACGACCCCGGTTGTGGCCGACACAAAAGGTGCGATCAGTGCAAGGCAGACTGAGGAGACTGACTACGCGTACTATCTATCTAGGAGTTTCCCTAGGCTGACCAGAATGGGTAGGATGGTATACGCAGGCGGTCCTTGGCATTGATGTTTGCATGGCACTAGCAGAATTTAGCTGTTCACAGGTGGAAAAGGGGGAAGTTCGGTTATCACGGCTGTCAAGTCCGAGGGAATGGAGAGCCACCACAGACGCGGACAACTTGGGAAGTTTGGAAGACCAGAAGAAGCTGAAAGTTGAAATATAGTAGAGGGCATTGGAGGCACGAAACCCTGAGCTTTGATCATTCGGTAAACTACGTAGGCGAGCGTGTTGACTGGAAGATCTTCTGAAAAAGAAACAAGGATTGTCTGCACTCCCACAGGTCAACGTTCCATTAAAATCTCATAGATCTGCATGTCTTTGAGAAGAGAACGCACGTGACACAGAAGATCAGATTGTTTATTTTCTCCGAAGAGATACCTTCCGTACCAGCTGGTAATAGTGTTTGAAGTCAGACGCTGCATCGTGGCTAAAGATATTCACTTTCAGCTGAAAATATGGGGCATCAAAGTTGAATTCAAAAGGAAGGATTGTACTTCAAAGATAACAAAAGTGGGAAGGAGGAGGTACAAACTGAATGAGACAATATGCGAAATGAGTATCAGTGGAGGCATTCGCAAAAAAGAGGTAGAACCTAGTCGCGTGAAAACAGGAGTTGCCAAACTGAAATTCAGAAGTCGTCAACGTCCATTACCTCTACCTCAGTCTTTCAGGTGTTTGGTCCTATCCGTCTTCTGTGGTAGGATCTAACAACTATCAGATTTAAAAGAGTGTCCAACAACCCACGAAGGTCACTTTGTGACAAAATATAACTACCGCATACCAACGCCCAAGTTTTCCACAATTTCAAACAAATTTGCGTCCTTTCTTATTTCAGGTCATTCAAAGGAGAGGCAGGACGGAAATGATCATCATGGGTAAAAGATCAAAATTTAGTGCTTACAGATCCACCATTTCCCTGATAACATTCTTAGCAGAATTAAACGATGCTTTCATAAAATTTTGGTATCTGGTGTTGAATCTGGGCTTGAAACGTCCATCAGACACATTTATTTTTGATCAAAAAGTTATCTTCCGAATTAGTTTTTGGGATACTTCTTGCTAATGCTATTAGTTAGTAGATTGCAGTCATTGTGAAGTGCACAATGCGGTGTGTCATCCATCATCGCTCAGGAGGAGAATGTTTACCGCCATTGATTCATACCAAGGAACTAGCAGCTTGACCAGTGTAAACGGTCAAGCATCTTCTTTCCTTCTTAGACATGAAAACTGTTTCATGGGGTTCAGGCAGCTCATATTTTGGTAGTTCAAAAATATGAGACCTCAACGTAGTTAAACAAAACACATAAGCGTTTATATTGCGCTTGTTAGCGGACTTTGAACACTACATTGAACTCACTGGCGGGCATATACCTCTCTGGGAGAACAAGGTGCCAAGAGCAGTAATTTGTTGATAACGGTAGCAATCGCCCTCTAGAACGTCCAACGGTATACCAGGTATCACGCACCTACCCCCTCCTTTTTAACGGACAAAATGAGAAGACTGATGATTTGTAAAACAACCCTTATACAACTAGACAGATTTTTAAAATCTTTTTATCCACTTCGATAGCGAAACGTTAGGTAAATTCACACATTTTCGTATGAAGATCTCCCGTTCTTATATTTATCTCTTGGTTGCTAAAATGGTGAGTTGCTTCTTTCTGCGAATTTTAAATCCATTTACCGTATTTTTATGAAAAAACTTCCCGAGGCTTTAGAAATGTAGAGAGGTTTAGGCCAGGGTGTATTTATGTAAGACTGTTTAAATGGTCTAGACGAACGTATACTTCGAAAATGCCTTAAAATCCTCAAATTAAGACTAAATTATTGTCTTCTTTCAAATATGTAAATCGAAAGGAAAAACGCAGCCTTGAAGCCGGAACTGTCAATCGTTTAAAAAGAAAAATTATGATTTTGATTGGCAGAGGTGGCTGAAATTCTGATAAAAAACCAATACTGTGACTAACATGACCGAAGGTTGATTCGTTTCCCATTCTATGCCATATTACGGGTCCTTGGTTTCGATATTTGCACTAAATGCTCAAAGATGAAGGAGAGGTTACTTTCACCGGGAAAAAAAACTCGGCTTTCTCGGAACATCAATAAACCACCTATAAAGAATGCGTTAATGAATGCAAGGCTTTTGGTCGTTCCAATGTGGTGACATTGTCTCTATGTCCCTTAAGGCCTTGGCTAATAAAAGCAATAAACAGAAGCAGTTAAAGAGGCGAAATTACACATGTTATTTCATGAAGCCTTAACTGAAATGCTGCAATATATGTTCGATTTAGACAGATTACTTACGCAATGTTATAAGATAAATTATAACGTGACATAATCCCAAGGTATGTCAGTCACAGCAGGATACCTGCTTTTAAACGATATTCTTTCCGCCCGCTTGCAAAACCGAAATGACTACTTATTTGGTTAACTTTTTTCCGTTGATTTTCGGCGCTTTTAGAAATTCAAATATATGTTATAAAATATATGAAACAAATTATTATTTTGTGCAGCCATTTGGTAGCAAATTGTGTCTCCCTTAGGTTAAAAGAAATTTTAGTTTGCGTTTCAAAGGTTCACGTAAAATATCCACTCATAAAACACAGCATCTATCCATTTAGTTGTGCTGATTGTACTGCATGTAGCACTGGAAACTTGTGAGTAATATATGACGTCTGAGTCATACAAACAAGAACATATGATTTTTCCTTGCCGCAAAAATATACGGCATACAGTTTGGAAACCCTGCAGGCAATTTTAGCACCAGGTCAAGTTTAAAATAATTGAGGCACCAAAAAAACATTTTTAAGTCCGAAAGATACCCTGTTGCGAATTTCTTCGCCCATTCGAATGACCCTCATGTTGTCGGCCTTTTATCGGATTAGTCTGGACGGAGTTTTCTAACTGTCCACATTTGACCTGAGATGCTGCCACTCGGCAGATTACACAGATTATACAGTCAGTGACTTAACTCATGAATTACGTGTAAATTCACGAAGACTCTCAAATTAATCGGAGACCGACCAAGTATGTTTAAAAAACACTAAATTAATAACGCGTGACTTTCAGTTAACGAAAACTTCAAAATAAAGAATCGGAAGTAATATTGTGTTGGTTTGAAATAACAACGTTTTAGAAGAAATAGATGGGTCAAAAGCTCGACTATTCGTGTAAAAGGCGTAAGCTTTATCTTTAAAAGTGCATATAGACTGGGATGAAAAAAAAACTTGATTAAATACAAAAGTATTGACAATATAACGTTTGGATAAATATTTTGGTAAAAGGAACTAAGAATTTGTTTAGAATGCAGGATAACATCAAGTCAAATTTGTGTATTGAGAAAACTGAAGGTAATTCTTCAGTTTTAACTTGCCTAAAGTTCAGTTGATTACGGTGCAAAAGGCTGCCTAGAAATAGACGTTAAGGCGGTCACAGAAAGAAATGTTTTCTTTTTCCTACTTAGCAAGAGGGCAATCATTCCCGTTCATTTGTTGTGGGCACTTTGGTTAGGATGGCATTTTTTAAATTTTCTGACCCATCAATGGATACTTTGAGGTGTTCAGGGTTCTGTAGTTGGTTTCCTTCAGAACCTGTAAAGAATGGGTTTTCGTAAGTATTTCTAAATAATAAATTATTGGACGCTTGATACATGCAGATTTTAAATTGGACCATATTTTAAATGCACCAAAACTGGAAACTTAAACATGGGGGAAAATAACGTCCGCAGGAAATGCCTGTGAGGAACATTGGCTTCACCAATTAAACAGGCTAATATGTAGGTATATTTAAGATTTTTTATTATTGAATTCCGCCGATGAATAACCACGCACTTTATCTTTTTCCAAAGTACTATCGAATAAAAACTGGGAATTTTTTGACACTTATGGCCTTCTCTGAGATATACTAATAATTTTGCTGACAGCGTCGAAAAATCTTCCTGTCTTTTTGAAACTGGAATTATTTACGCTTACCTGACCGACGTTTAATCTTCATCCTACGATTATAGATTCACCAAAGAGTGGGCAAATACATACGACAATTTCTGTAACTTTTTATGCTATAACTCTCCTTTTCAAGGTTCTATATGGTCGGAGATTAGACCACACAAGTGTAAGATTAAACGTTACTGTGACCTCTTTATGGGGATTTCTTTGCTTGAGGATATTCGCATACGTCAGGGAAGCATGGGCACGTTAAAACAACGGTTTCTTGTACAAGATACTACTGGTTTTAAAGTCATAGGGTCCCATCTGCTTTACGCATTCGAATTTTTTTATAAAAATAATTTATTGTCTTCTGAAGGCAACCTGCTTCTTCACACTCTCGCTTTTTTACCTACGCGAAGCAAAAAACAGGCTTTCAATCGGTGATGCTATTTGCTGTAAGCATATCCCGTTCACATGTTTTGACTTTTAGCATATATATGGACACTAATTTACAGATCGCGTCAATGGTGCTTATCAAAATGGTTAATTTCGCTGAGGGGAATTTCTGCCCAAACTTGTGCATTCTGTGAGTATATACTTACGTTTTTGAGCACTTTAGACCAATAAATGAAATAAACAGCGTTCACAGTCTCATACAGGGTCACTCAGATTTCTATCATCACACTTTGCGAGTTTCCTCATCTACTTTAAATATGGATTTGGTGATGTTCCTGCTCAGAAATGTAGACTTTGAGAAAGGGCACTAGATGCCCAAACAGGTCACTTCAATACGACATTGTGTACATTCAGGCGTATTGAAAAAAACCCGCACACGTTAAGGGTGATTAAGTCACCGAAAATAAAACAAGAAAGACCGTACAATGTTAGCTGATGACCTTCGATCTGTGGTCACGAAAATCGCCCAACAATTACATGGTTGGCTAATCCCGATAGCTTCTTGGCAATCCTCCACAAGTATTCGCCTAATACTAGCTCCATCACCTTGCGATTTGATTATATTTTGCAAAAATTGAAATTACTGGACGTTTTCGATCTATTAAGAACCATGTGTAAAATGGTAACCATATGGTCTGGCACTTCTCTAGCAAAACGACACGTTTAGAAAGTAATGCTACTAGTGGATTCCAGCCATTGTTTCATGTTCAGTAGTGACCACTGTAGAGGGCTGAAAACCCACTGAAAACCGACTGAAACCCATTTTTTACAACTTGCTTTACAAATAAGGATAGATCTCTGCCGGTTAATACAGTTTTCTGTTAGTCCCCAACTACGTTAATGTTAATTAGTCACCTTTTACTATGTTGAAATCGATCCCTAGAATCCAAATTAGACTGAACATTTAAAAAGCAATGGTTACTTGGAAACATTCTGATTGGTCCGACTCAAAGAATTGGAATTGCGTGAAGCGGGTACAAGAGTGTAAAAAATGAACACTCAGCTTGACATTTTCAGAAATTTGAGCAAAGCCTTCGAGACAAACATTTGCAGGATAAATCCGAAACGTTATGTGGATATTTAAATTGAATTTTACCTGCAATACCGGCAAGGCAAGACAGTAGGGAAATTTAGCATGATACATTATGTTATCTAAAAGCTCGGACACTTGGTTCACCTGTATTCTGCCGCTGCTTGCAGCAATTGGAAGGGGCTCGGTTCCTCAGCTGGTCTGCTCCACATCCCCCATGTGCTTTTCACTATATATACTCCTGTTAGGGGATTTTTTGATATTTAAGTTTCTCAGAAGTTATTATGTTGACTGAGAACAAATCTTAAAATCTGTGAAAATTTGCACAGTGGTTTCACTTAGTACGTGTTCTGTTAGGGAGTCGAATTGCGCAACTCATGTGAGAGGGGCTTGTTTTGTTCGAGTCCGCCTGCAGGCGCCGGATCCGACCTATGCAGTTCCTTCCAACCGCGTGAGTGCGGGGTAAGCACGAAGATCTCAGTGTTTTGCTTTCTAACGCCCTGTCTAAAATTAAATGCAAGCTTCCCCATTCATTTCAACTCCGTCTGCAGGAAACTTATGGGCTTTAGATTTTATCCTAGTTGAGAAAGAGTTGCAGTTCATTATGAGTATATTTCTCCAATTATCGTGCACATATGGGCTTTCTACAACCACCGAAGTTCCCACATTGGCGGCTTTCCAAAAATCACTTGTCATAAATTGCACTTCTTTTCTATGTTCCGCTTTGTTTCTTTTGTCTTCTTGAGGGGGAGAGGGTAGAACAAGCAACAAGCCTTCTATCCTCGAAGGGCAGAACTCTAAAAGAGTAGCAATGCCCCCCGGATTTCATTCCGATATCCTTCACGTCCTTTTGACACTAAACACTGTTCTGTCCGTTGACAATTTCACGCATATGGGCCCCGATGCAGGAGAGATTTCACTTATTCCTGCCATTTAAATTGAAGGGCCTTTCTGCCTCTTGGCCCTGCAGACTCTCAATGTTTGCTGTCTTGCAAAAGGAGGGGATTTAGAGATTCCGAAATACAATGATCCCTTTTTACTTCAAAAAGGCCAAAGAAACGTAACCACGCAGTTCAATGTAGGGTTCAATTGTCTTATCAGAGAGATCGTCTGACTGCCTTACATTTCTCGAGACAAGCGAAAAAATTCAGGTGCCCATGACTTTTAATTTCATTGTTCCCTAGTCGTTTGTTGGGATCTTTTGTGACAGGAATCTCCATTTACGCTGAAAGTGCTGGTAATGGGTCTTTTGTGCATAAATATCTTGCGGTTGAGAGTCACTAGCGTCCACAAAGACTGCAAGTTGTGCGAACATGGATCCCAATTTTGTTTCCATTAATCTATGCATATTTGTTCTCTTGCTTTGTCCATCCGTTTTTTCAAACTTGTACTCATAAAAAACAATTCTGATATTATTAAATTATACCTTTCCCTGAAGTTTTCACTTGCATGATTGCCAATTACTTCCTTTCGAGAGAAGTCCGTATTTGGTTATTGACCTCAGAAATTATATTTTAGAGGGCAGCTTCAGTATATTCGTTTCCTTGAATCACCTAAATCACCGTTCTTATTTGCTTGCTGACCACGTGCTTCATATAGCCGTAAAAAATAAAGTATAGTAACTTGATACTGCACAATAATGCTGATCTGAATCAAATGCTATGATACGCAGTCCAACCGTAATGACGGAAGAGATTCAGTTCTTAAATAGTTCACAGTCAAGTGGAATAGGCACAAGGTAAGAAACATGACCGTTTATATAAGGTGATATTATTGGAGCTTAGTTTGGTTGGTATTGGTTTCACAGGCAATTTGAACAACACTCAAAAATGGCATTTAATTTGTATTTGAGGTTGCCGTGAGCACGGGATTTAGTTTGGTTATATTTTCTATCCAAATCACTTTTTCTTGTATTTTCATGATAAATGGCCCGTTCTGCGAGATCAGCCCCCACGGCGGCCCCAATGTTTTACAGCAGTAAGGAAACGACCGTTCTTAAAATAAGGCATAATGTGGTTTAAAAATAAATATAACGTTGCTTAGAAATATTATTTTTTAAGAAAAGTGGCAAATTCCGAAAACGTGAAAAATTGGTTTAACTAATTAAATTGAAGTATCAAGTGTACATAATGATTGTCCATGTAAACAAACGAATAAATGAAACACCACAGGTAGAATGACTTTTGAAAATAGTCCTTTAGTGTATATTCCACAGAATTTGTCTTCCAGATTATGGGCAATGGAAAGTATGGCCGTTACCAAACAGCCTTCATTTCAAGTTTAAATTCCAACTTAGTTTCAGGAGAATTAGTGGTCTCTTCTTTTGATTATTCATTGTTTAAGATACGTTTGACTAAGGCAAACAGCTTTTCGCTTGATTGCGCCGGCAGAAACGTCACAGGAATAATATATTTCATGAGCTGACATGCTGATAGGTCGGTCAGTGACTAATAAATTTAAATATAATTGTCAGGTGAAATCGTAAACGTACCATTTTATGCATATTAAGAGGAATTTCCTTTTATTAACTTTCTTCATTAGGATTTCGGATTTTGGATCACGATGAGTTTCAGATCGTTCTTGAAATGGCGGTGAATAATTTACATTTTATTTACTTTCTGTCTATTACCCATAAATGCAGATTATGTTGTGTGTGTTTATCATAACCTTCACATTAAGATATTTCCCAAAGGCATTTACCAAAATAGTGGGTTCTGAAACATTTTTTCTAATGCAGATGACCATTTGGGTCATATTTATAGATTCATCCAAACAGAAAAACCCGTGGAAGCGAAGAATAAACGCCCACAACATAATTCAGCAAGTAATATGACTAATATATATTTAAAAAATGCTTATAATAAGTAACCTCTTTAACGAACACTTTAATTAGATAGTTCGTTGTCGAATGTCTGCGTAATTAGCCATTTATGATGATCAACTCAAGGAAAAAATGGAACGTTCGGCCGGTTTTTAAAATTTGCTGAAAATAAGGGATACGATGTGTATTGAAAATAAAAGAATTCACTTAATTCTTTCTATTTGGTGCGTTTTTTTGCTGTATCAGCTTACTTTTTAGTCCCGTTCTTAGATTTAAAATACACAACCGAGTTTCAGTATATGTATTAAATTTTTGCGAAGAAAGTTCAAACTTCTACCCTTTCCGTTTTAAGTTTCCGTATTCGTGCATAGTCAACTGCAAACGGAAAATGTCAGGACATCTTTCGCGTACACCGTGACCGAGAATATTAACTTCATGTTGCGGCTTCTCATATATATGCGTGTTTAAGCTCCTCCTTATCAGTGTGGTTAAACAAAGTACAGTCACCCAAGTTTGTTTCTTATTTTTTGATATACATCTTCACTTATTTGCAAAACTGATTTTTTTAAACTGAATCTGTCCTGGATCTTTCTGGGAAAAATGTAATTTCTTAAACCTGCGTTTACCTGATTTTCCGGAACGCAAAACAAAATTTTCCGTTCTCTTAAAAGAGATTTTGAAAGTTTTTCCAGCTTACATTAAGTTCCGTTTATAGCTAAGGCATAGAAACAAAATTTTTTTGATCCAAAGATGTCAATAGCGTACAAAAATTCCTGGATAACAAAAACGTTCGATTTGGCCCCGTTTTGCCTTAAATTAACAGATCTGAAGTGAACTCCTCATTAATGAAGAGCTATCTGCACGTAGATTCAAACCAAATGAACAAAATAATCAAATAAAGTTTTCGCCATCCTACCACCTCGAATTTTGATCCCGACATTTCATGAGTTAGGCAATCTTTTGTTGTAGATAAAACCAGTTTCCCGTACATTCTCATGTTTGACCGATGCAGTTTCTTTTATAAAAAGTGTACAAAAGCCATTTACCAGCTAGAACTTGTCGCTAGTACTTACAAATTATAAGCCCTTTTTGTTTTGTAAAATTACATTAGCTAGTTTCCCGAAAAATTGATCACTGCAACATATTTTGTAGACGCCTGTGGAGGTCTTGGTAGGGGGCAGTGTGTCATTATGTTGCATAGCACGTCGACAAATTGTCGCCTGAGGTTGATGGGTTAAGCCTACTCTGGCGGGATTTAAAAGTCTAGAAACAGCTGCAATCTACGAAAAAATTATAAGGGCACTTCAATCTGGTGCAGAGATAGGTCAGTTTAAGCCTGTGCAGTCTTCCTGAAAAATATAGCAGAATTTATGCCAGCGGTTGTGCGTTAGCCTTTACGACGCATTCTACTGTTCCCGCAAATCCTCAAAGAAAATATTCGCAAGTAGCATGCATGCTAGTGTAGGGTAAATTATGTTCATTACTTGGCGAGTTATTATGTCTTTCCTTCTTTCGCTACATATATATTTACTTGTTTTCTTATCTAATTATCATGCTACATATTTCCAATTCACCCGCAGGGATAATTGCTGTTTTTGAATTTGCACTGTTATTTGATGCCTGGTTCATTCTTGGCTACACTTGACAAACTGACATTTTCTTCGTTGAATTTTAAATCTTTCTCGCCTGCCATTCGATTTGTTACGAGACTGTGCGTGACAAAGACGTGAAAAAAGAGAGGCCACACCCTCTCGAAGTGGTTTCAGTAAAGAAACCACAACTGCAAGCGTCTGGCATTCTGAATTATAAATGAACCATCTCTCTCTCTCCTACGGGAAAATTATTTTGAACTAACACTGTGGTCATTCAAATCTGAACAGTGAATTGTTTTCATAGTATGTCTTGAAAACACTTGCACCTTTCGGAAATATTTACACAGAATTTACTCGGAGACGGTGGATCTAAACAGGCTCTGGTTTTTTGGCGTTTACTAGCTAGTCAATTGAGTGAGGTGCGACAACTAAACTGCAATAAGAATCGTGTGGCGGTTGCATTCACCCAGTTGACATCAAGAAAACCATACAAGTAATTAAGCGAGTAGAAACTGCGAGGTAGGCTTTTAGTGTAAACAGGCAGGTAAATGCTAATTTTCTCAGGTTCACACTGTTCCCACTCCTTGATGCGATAGCAGAACGGCTAGTCGACAGATCGTTTTGAGCAAAGCAACATCAGATATAGTTGGTTAGGGTGGCGTGAGGAAGCATGAGGCAAGAGTAACTCTCGAGTTCCTCTTATCATTCAGGCATGGAGGAATAGGAGGATGGTGGGGGTGGTGGTGGTGGTGGTGGTGAGATTGGGCAAGGTGGATGGAGTGTACAGATGTTTTGGACACCAAGAGGCTAGGAAGGGGTTTACGGGACTTGGCGGGGGAGTGGGATAAAGGGCGGTTATCAAGGGAGTAGAGCAAGGGTGACTGTTGAGCCCGTACTAAGAACATCTGTGTGAGATAACTCTACCATTTATGGGTACGATCACACACTCTATCTCTATCTCTTGCTCCCTCTACTGTGACCACAACACACCGTTGCAATGACTACTACTCTCTCTGAGTTCACCTGGCGCCCACTTTTCAACAGGCGTTCTCGCGTGGGAACTGGAACGGTCTCGCAATTGCCTTTTATTAGCTAGGCTGCCAGATACTCTTTGGTTCTTTTTTAAAGCTGCCGGATCAGTCGATCGATGCATCCTACGTCACAACAACACATACGCGTGTTTACGCAAACAGCCGTGCTCCATTGGCGAGCGAGGCCAGCTAGGTTATGGAAAAAAACTCCGGATAATCGATGATTCAGAGCTTTTATGTTTACTTTGGTGCAGGATGCGAACTCACGTATGTCAATGGTTTGGTCATGGCGATTGTTGGCATATCTGCTCTTTGTGATAAACTATATCTTTACTAATATTTAAAGACTAATAAGGATTACACATATGCTATAGAAACGTATCAAAGTATTGAAAGTTTACATTTATTTGAATATCGACCATACTAAGAGGAGTATAATTCGTATCACAGGAATAAATAATAATAAATTACTTTACATTCGAGTACTTTATTTATTCCTTCTTATCCGTTCATTCATTCTCAAAATATTTTTGTGTTATTGTGTTATTGTGAACTTAGCACTATTTTTTGATCATGCGTTCATTATGTACTAACAAAACTACAGTTTAAATAAATTAATTGTGAGTTGCCGGCCTTTCTAATTGTACAAGTCGTACACCATAAGGATATGGTAAGTTTCTTGGATAATAAGTCGTCCACACAATCTCATGTGATAACTACGATGCACTACACGGTGTGACGTATACTTACAGTGTTAGCAGGCAGATATATGCTCATTTTCTCAGGTTCACAATGATCGATAGCAGAACGGAAAGTCGGAAGATCGTTTTCAGTCTAGCACCACCAGACCTGTACAATGGGCTAGTATAATGTCGTATTATTAACGCTGGAATTCACCTTTTCACTCAGGCATGGAGGAGGATGAGGAGGTGGGGGAAGTGGGTCGGAGCGTAGAGATGTTTTAAGATAACAAAATACTGGGGAAGAGTTTACGAAACCTGGCGAAGGAGGTGAGAGGTGGCCGAAATGTGGACACCAATGTTGCAAGGGTGGCAGTTGAGCTCGCACTAATATCTTTCTGCAGAGAATGGTGTCCCGTATGCGTATGGCCACTAGCTCTGCCATGACTACAAACAAATACCGTCACAATAACAGTTTACCCGATACCCACTTTTCAATACGTGTTCTAGTTTGAACTTGAGTAGATCTTGATATTGCCTTTTATTAGCTAAGTTAAGAGATGTTCAATAATTCTCTTGCAAAGTTGCTGGGTTAATCGACCGATGTATTTTAAGAAACAGGAACAGGTAAGTGCGTGCATCCTATCAGGAGTAATCTGTCTGCGATGAACTGGAAGCAGAAACCGATTTTCTGAAAGTATTTTTGAAAAATCTGTGATTTAGGAATACCGTTTCGATATTTTCCATATAACTTAAGGTTAAAAGTTAGGTACGGAAACTTTGACAGTACATGCAATTGCACAGATATTGTCGATGACTTCATAGAAGATATCATTCGCATATCTGCCCTCTTGGAAAAATATTCTTTCATTAATATTTCTATGTTTACAAAGATTGTGTATATAATACACATAGATCTATATAAAAACGTATCGAAAGGTATTGAAAGTTCAAATGCATCTGAATATAAACCCTGATAAGAGTATATTAAGTATTTTAGAAATAAACACCCATATTCTATTTTCAATCAGATGACGTTATTTATTGGTTCCCCTTATTTACGCATCCGTTCATGACATAAAGCTGTATTGTGTTATTGTGGGTTCATCCTTATTTGACCATACTATTTGAAATAATAAGAACATGTATACTAATATATGCTGAAGGAAAAATTCAAGGTAGTTTCTGGGACACAGTGTTAGTCACCGCAGCAGTATCCACAGGGAGTACTCACTGAAGATAAAGGTGATAACGTGCAGACAAGATAGATGAACGTGTTTATCCTAATTTGTCACGGGCTTTTCACGTCACATTTATCACCTCACTCAACCATTCAACCCAGCCTGTTCAAAATCTGGGGTTAGTCCATTGATGCATAGGAGAAGGGATAGGGGTAACGATCAATCCTTGGCTGCACTTCCTTGCGGCAAATCAATGTGTTACACCGAAAATAATTGAGCCTTGCACGGTGCGCTATAACACACGACTTCCGTGGCTGCCAACTGATGAGACACCTCGATTCTACTTTGGAACGAAGATCAACTATTACAACTCTCACTTCATTAAGATGTGAGCCCGTGTGACGCGCGTCAACTGCTCACTAGAGTCGCGTCAACTACCCCAGCCACCTGAGTCAAAAATTGGGTCACATCAAGCCCTTTGACACTATCTCAGTGTACGAAGACAATGTACCACTGCTCGAACTGAGGATCCGCTTGTAGTGGCTCCCTCGTAGTTCATTCATATGCCATTATCACTTACATTAGACTCAGGATCCCTGGTTTGGTATATGTGGAACCGCGACGGGGTCGCGTGCGGTCAACCTAGACTGACAGTATACATCTAGCAACCACTGCATCTACACTCATGCTCGAACCCATCATCAGGGGCATCATCAGATACGGCAGTTCAGACCCAAGAATGGCCATAGTTATAGGATGCAGTCACTATGCGAACGCATACTTAGGACAGTTATCGGCTCCTCCCCCCTCCCGCTTCAGCAGGGATGGTTATGCCCTAGTGCGATATACAAACGAAGCGCAAAAAAATGCCAAATTTTCGCGAACGATTTCATACCTCAATAACGTCTCGGGAGCGTCAGCTGCCTTCTCCGGCGCCATTTCGAATTGGAGTCGCACACATAACGGGGGCAACCATTAGGCGACAGGTAAGAAAACCAAAACACCCACTGTCACGACAATAAACATCTAGAATCATAAATCAAATTTGGTGTATTTTGGGGCAAAGTAAATAAGGCGGAGAAACTGGATGACTGCCCCTAACGCGAATAGCCGAACAGGAGTCAGCAGGGTGGAGAAATTTAGCCAACTCCTTCAAGTTTAACGAGATCGAACTTCTCGCGAGAGATGACGACCACTTGAGTTGCGAAGTGCCTTCGTCATGGTTCACGGGCCCTCAGTATACTAACAAGTGCAATGACCTCCCCATCCCATAATACATGCTGATATATTGTTTGGCTAAAGTAATTGGCCACTCGGGGAGCGCGTGAGCAAACACATTTTCAACACCAGTGCCGGTGAGCCAGATAGTCAACCAATCCTCACGCTAACATCTTGCATAGCTGATGAAATTTTAGAGACAAAAGCCACGAAGTCCGGCTCGCAAGCAATTATTGCACTAACTGGCAAGCATCCTCGATGAAAGGGGAGCCGATAAATGACATAGGTATGTGGTAGCATAAAGACTGCGTCCTATAGATACTGCAATTCCCCGTGTATTAACTACCCGTATCTGGCGTTGTCTCTGATGATGGGTTCGACGCATGAATCCAAAACACCAGTCGACTAAGTTCTTGTCAATTGCTTCCTCTGACTCCCATTTTGCGTGGTCTTTATGTAAGCTATTTTCACCAAATTCTCCCAAGATGGTTGTATTTCGCCCCTATGCCTCAAAAGAACTCAGTTCTCCTGACGTTGTCAGGGGATGTAAATTATTCCTAAGCTAAAATCCCTCAAAAAAATATAAAATGGGTGTTTTGGGTGTTTTAGCTGGATACCCGTTGGTGGACAAATCGGTGGCCGTTGCAGGATTCGAACTCCTGACAGCAAGAACATGACTTTTCCAGTCCGAGGGAGCTACGGGAACCAACTCCATTGCGGTGATGACCATTCACCAGTTTTGTCACTGCTGTCGTGAGTTTGAAGGCCGCCGAGACCACTGAGTTTTTCACAGTCCAGTCAAAAGTAGCACAGGAGCTCTACAGACTGACATGTCCGCCAATTGGGTACATTACTTTACAAAAGACCAGGAAAGGTTACCTAAAACCAGGACGAGGCGCTTATCCACTTCAGATTTTGATTATTGTAAACTCTTGAGCACAACACACCGACCGCTTCAAACGCGCGGCTTAGAAAGGAGAACTGTTACTAATCCTCTGAGACACACGTCAACCCTGCACGTGACTGGCATGCTCATTATCCAGGAAAATAATATTCTTTCCGGTGATCAGGTAGTATTTGACGTCAGGTAGGGCTCTGCATTCTGCCTCTACCAGTGAAACGATCTAGTTCTCTTTCTTTGTTCAGGTGAGCTTTTGAATTTGAGCCGCCATTTTCTCTCCTCTATTCATATTTGAATTTTATTATATGTACATGGGCTGGTCTATTTTTGTCATTAGATACTGTTATTTACCACTCATTTTATATTAACAACGATAAGGTCATTTGCAAACGACTCCCGCACCGTTTTGAAGAAAATCTTGGGCAATTATGTGATGCATTTAAAAATGACCGCTCATGCTGCTGACAGTTGCAGCTTTCACTTAATTTTTATATATATATATATATATATATATATTAAGTTCGAATCCCAGGTGGTCCACACTTGGGATTGGGTATGACTGGCTGATGACGGCTAATAAGCCAGAAATAGCCATTCTGGTCTCCCTTGTCTTTGTCGGTTCCATTCTACCGACATATGCTACACGTCGCTATGCGACCACCTGCAAGGGCTATAAAGTGAGCTCCAAGGCACAACGGAACATATATGTTCCTTAAGCAGATCGGTGAGTCGCACAATCATATATATATATTTATATATATAAATATATGGTCAATGTATACCCTGGAAGTTTTGTTGAGAAATGCAAGTGAAAGGCCAAGAGAATAAATTTGAAGGGACAGCCGAAACCGAAATTCTGGCGTGCAATACCTAAAATAACTGGTGTATCCAAAGAATTTGCTAGACTAGTGAGCGAAATTGGGATTGGCGTGGCTGACAGACCTAAAGCTACAATCCGCCGGCAACTCATGCAACCTGAAGACCCAATCCCTTTTAACCAAAAAGCCGGCGTCATTTACCGGATAGACTGCTATTGTGGTCGAGCCAATTATGTTGGCGCAGCATTGACCTACCAATATATATATTTATATATATATATATATATATATATATATATGATAGTGTGTGGCTCACCGATCTGCTTAAGGAACATTTATGTTCCGTTGTGCCCTGGAACTCAGACTAGAGTACTCACAGGCAGTCGCATAGCGACGTGTAGCATATGTTGATAATTTGGAACCGACAAAGACAAGGGAGACCGGAATGGCCATTTCTGGCTTATTAGCCGTGATCAGCCAGTCATACCCAATCCCAAGTGTGGAACACCTGGGATTCGAATTATCAATTATCAATATCAAATTATCAATATATATATATATATATATATATATATATATATATATTTCTTCTGTTTTCTTTTGGTTCGCTGTTTTGTGTACCAATTTTGTCCACGGTGAATGGAGGCACTTTTGCTGAAAAGTTTGAAATGCTACTTTCAACATAAAGCGTATAGCCCTCTCTCTCTCTTTCAAAGAAAAGACAGCTTCAAAATAATACCTGGACAGCGCTGTCATAAAGTTGATACCTGTTACTAGGTAGTTCAATTTGTTATTCATTAAACAGTTGGAGGTTTTTCGGGAAGAGCTGAAGAGTACTTGTGTACTTTCAACTTGTTTCGGACGCAATATAGTCAAGATAAATAAGCCCGAGAGGTCTGTTCCTCTTTCGGGAGGCGGTAAAGGTGAGAGGTTGCGCAAAGACCGCGATACCGGTGGATCGGTGAATGTGGGTGGTGAGGAGGGGAGAGGCAGTTACGAATGAAGCTCGTCGAAGTGTGATAATGTTGATGGTTCAATGGGCAGTCGGTCAACTAGAAATGGACGAGCTAGCGACGTTGTTTAACGGTGCGTGTCAGCAGCTGGTGCGGTGGTGCTGGTAAATTTGAAGGAGGTTCTGGGGAGGAGAGTACGCTTCAGAAAGCTAACGGACAACAGAAAAGTTGATGCCGTGTTTCTATCGCAGTGTTGAGATCAATCTGGCGATATCTACTTCCTAGATGAGAGGGTCACGCCTCGATAAATGTTTGTGAATGTGCGGCATTCATAATGATGATACATTTGGGGAGACCTAGTTAAAAAGCGGCCTTCTTTTGAGCTGAGGCAGCAAAAAATGAGAGCCGAGGGGCTATTCCGACGGAGAAGTGTCCCAGGAAGTTGGAATATGTGGTCGGTCTTCGCGTGAGTGCAATCATCTCATGTGATAAGAAAATAGCGTTGCCCGGCCAAAATTTCGATATGGACCCGTTCGACCGTAGCAATACCGCGTGCAAAGAAGAAACTGACTATGGGCAACTTTGACGCCCACAAGCTTAGCCTGTCTTCTCATTCAACCGTTAGTGGTAGGACAAGATTATATGATTGCTGAGCTAACCTTCCTTTATGGCTTGACTGCACATATAACTGCACGGCACCAGCAACATAAAAGTATCGATATTGACACCTCATCATCTTCGTGCGAATGACACATAGCATGAGCCAAACGCATTAAGATAGTTACCCCGTCTGCTGATAACTACTATTATAGCGTCGTACTAGACCACTAGAAAGTTCCTCGGTGGCCAGAAATCTCACTCATCTGGCGTGTGCGCATCTCAAAAGTCACTAAATGCGTAGGCCTACAAAGTTCTCGCCGGGCTGCGGGAGCGGATGGTCACCCCATGCAGAGGCCGGTGAAAATGAAACCCGGAGGGCAACCATGGCTTGCTTCGGCGCGTTGGTTAAGGATTCATCAACAGCATTTCCCTAATCTGATCCATTTTTGGCCAAGTAAAAGAGGCCACGACTGAACCAGTTGAAGGGACGATATATATATGTGTTGTTTTTAAATTGTTGTTTTTTAAATTATCATTCCCAACATTTTCAACAAAATTCCACCATTTAGGGTTGAGAAAAAGTTTTATGCAAAACAAATAACACCAGAAGACCACAAGAGATGTATAATGTCCGAAAACTGAAACTGCCATGGTTATGGGCAAACGTTGGTGAATGAGTCGCAAACGCCACTTTTTTATCAAAATGGTGCTAGCGTAGTGCATAGCTAACCCCATGAGTATAGTTCAAAGAAACAAACAGAGTTAAAAGTTAGTATGAGCAAGATAGGCCAACGGATGTATCCATAAGGAAATTCCCATGTGAAGGGAGATAAGTAAAAAGAATGGCACAATTTCATGACGCCACTTCCCCCTTCATAAATCAAAGGATGGTAGTGGAGATGATAACCAGTCTAGAGACATAAACAGCACACCCACGGTCTGCGATCTTATGAACGACGAAACTTATTGCCTAAGGACCATCTTCGCTTTCAAGAAGGTCGCACACGGGCATATGAATGGTACGCCATCACCACTGAACCACAGCAGCTCCAAGTTGGGGTGCGTTTTGCCGACAGAGAGAGAGAGAGAGAGAGAGAGAGAGAGAGATGAAATAAGCAAGTTTTCAAATAACCTTCGTCTTCCTTGTCATAGGCATCACTTCAGAGGAGACCGTGGATGAGACGTTCTGCTTGGTACATGTTATCTCTAGTCACCCAATACGTATTTAACTGACGACAGCAGTCTTGAGAAGAACGCAAGCAAACTGCACGATAGAAACACGCGATGCAACGCAATAAAAATTCGGGAAATACATTCTGTCGGTGGGTGGACACCCGCTACAGTACACCAGTTAATGAGAGCAGAAAAGCGCACTAACCGAGGCTATCTAGAGCTACTAGACACCCGAAACTCATTTACATTGCTCATGAGTCCGCTGCGATGTTCCGCTGTCGAGTGATACGCCGGGAGGATCCAACTACCGCACAGGAGAAGTCATCGGTCTTTTACGGGGAGGCAGGGTATTCGTGAAGAAGACAACTACAAACGCTGATGAAGGGAGGCTGGACACGAATTCGCAGTTAGTGACTCACGCCACCCTATATGGACTCTAGTCAGACTTTGATATCGTCAGTCGAGATCGTGTGCTGATGTGATAACCACAGTGAATGAAGATTCACAAGACTGCTGCCCTTTTCCTACTAAGCTTATCACTTCGGTTGTGTCTGATCTTGGGCTCGTCAATAACATTCCATTAATGTGAACATTTCCTCAATTTAATAAGAGCTACAAGGGCGATGAAAGCAGGTCTGGACGACCATTAGTGGGCGTATAGCATATATACTTGTGGATTTATGTGGTGGCATATGTAGGTGCAGGCTCATGCAGCAGCCACGACCAGTGGCATTTATGGCACTCAAGCCTGCGCCTGGCCCCGCCTCCGGTCTTCTTGACCCTGTCTAGACACCAAACACAGGCAGGTGGGAGAAGATAGAGTGCGGTAGCTGCAGCGCAAGTCCACTATCACTTTAACTTTGCCCAGGTGTAAGTCACCGACCCTGCACCCCCTTCTATGGAGCACATGGTGGACCTCGTCGGACTACGATGGTCGAACTGTCCTATGAGTGCGGATGCTCTTAACGTTGTCTTTTCTGTGGACACTCGTTATGAGCTTTCCAGCATTAGGTTCAGTTGGTAAGTATCCAGGAACACGAGGCGGGCGTTTTCAGTATCTTTACGGACTTGGTTGTTGTACATTTTGCCCAATAAGACAAGGATGCTGACGTCATTCCTCAACACCAATGCTTGGAACAATTTCGCACACTTGGCTCTTTCCGCCTGGGATGTTTACCTAGCATTATCACGTCGCCTAATGACGACAGGCTAGCAAAAACGTTCAAACTCTCGACTAAAGCTCGAGTTTTTCTAAAGAGCCTCCTCTCTGTCCAGTACGTCGGATGCTGCGAGAAAAGAAAAGGGCCTTCCTACTGAGCATATGAGGTTTATTTTCAAATCCGAAGGTGACCTTGAATCCGAAGGCAGAGCAAAATCATGGTAACCGTATGTGGATGGAGACGCAGTGTCTGGCAAAGCTGACCATATCGTCTACGCATGCCACACACAACCTGGTCCCTAACTGCGCACGCAGTGGGCTGTTTATAGGGGCCGAACCCCAAGCCACAGGAAGTGCCGTAAGCGAAGCAATTTGAGTAAAGTAAGGAAAAGGAACTCATTTAAGAAGTATTTCAGGCAATATTACACCCGGCGAAAATAAAAATTTGCTTTAGAAAAGTGGAAACGCTGAGGGCTCAAACACTTCTGTCAGATGAGCAGGTTTGATTGGTTTAAGTACATAAGACCCATTCATGTCAGTAAATCAAACAGAATAAACACGAAAATGTTTAAGAAAGACCTTTGTGCGAAATGCAGTTAAAAGTCTCCAAAGAATTATCATAAGCATAGACATCTTCACCATACCAGACCACGTGTTTCCGAATGAAGCCATAAAACTCGATGGTATTTTTGGGTTTTTACGTTTTTTTCAAACTGCAGTTTAGTAAGGCAAAGATGATTTCACCTGAATTGTCCTTTAAGGCTGTCACCTGTCGAGAGGCCCATAGGCATTTAAAAAAACTGAAATAGAATTAGCAGATGTAATAAAAGGTGTACAATTTTCCGCACACCAAATGTGATCGAATAAAATGCATCGATGCAAGAATTCGCTTTAAGGCAGTTATTTACACAAAGGCGGACTTGACCATAAGGCGAAGTTGTTTTGCCGAATTTTTAAACTTTAAGCGCATATGGTAGACACGAATCATCGTGTTGATGCCAGATAAGACCTCCGGGTGATTTACAAGGTCCCCTCGAGCTATTCAAAATTCGTTGGACAGCGTTTGTTGCCTACGGCAGAAGCGCCTACAATCAGGCTACGTAAACCGGAACTGTGCGCCCAAAAAACTTTCTACAGGCACTGCAATTACCGTGGTCGAAAGCCACCAATTCAGCCGGCTGCATCTGATTACCTGTCCTGGTGGCTGCCATCCCTCTGATGATGATAAACGTACTATTTGTTCTACTTACCCGCATATTTGACTTAGTTAGCTAACTTATGCTTGCCAAATTTTCTTTTGAATTTTTCAATGGGAATGTTCGCAACTCTTTATAAAATTAGTTAAAAAACGTTTCCTGTATGAGAAAGTGAATTTATCCCGGGATCACAGTTAGGAAGGACACAGTCAGACATCTGAGGTCCGATCGCGCACCTGGTCACCAACATCTACATCAGAGTGTCCTGAGTCACTCCAATCTGCACGAAGGATGAGGTCACATCCAAACCATCATGTACATCGACTTTATCAGACCCAATGACAACTCCCACACATACGTGCCATCGATGGTGAACATGTCCAAATCGTCATAGGGTGATCTAGAATGACGATCCATCCCTGAAGATCATCAACCAGTGAAAAAATCATCATGAGACAGCAGAAGAGAAGACAGCCAAACCAGAATCAGTGAATCCCAACTGAGAAAACAGAAGAGAGACATAATCAGAAAGAGAAGAGAGAGAAATGAGAAGACAGTGAGACAGGAGAGAATCACAGAATCAGTGAAGAGAGGACCCAACTAGCAGTGATCATAATCAAAACTACAGAGAAGAGAGAAGAGGCAGTGATCAGAAAGAAGGACCAATCACAGACAGCCAATCCAGACACATCAACATCAGAAGAAAGAACCTACAATCAGAAGACACAGCATAACCAGCAAAACAATCAGCAGCACAGCAGAACAGCAGCAGAACAGCAGCAGGAGCATACATAGCAGTAGTAGCAGTAGTAGCAGTGCAGAAACAGCACAGCAGCAGCATTAGCACATTAGCAGTGAAGTAGTAGCAGCAGTAGCAGAAGAACAGTAGTAGCCTGCAGTAGCAGCAGTAGCATTAGTAGAACAGTGAGTAGTAGTAGAAAAGAAAAATAGAAAGTAGTAGCAGTAGTAGTAGCAGGAAGTAGTAGTAGTAGTAGTAGTAGTAGTAGTAGTAGTAGTAGTAGTAGCAGTAGTAGTAGTAGTAGTAGTAGTAGTGAAAATAGTAGTAGTAGTGGACAGATAAAACAAACCAGAATGGAAGATAAAATGAACAGCATAATAGTCTTGGTGAAGAGAAATAACATTTAACGGATATGGAATGGTGGTATGGAATGGATGGATTGGAAGAAGGAAAGCCATGGACAGGGTGGAATGGAAATGGAAGGGACAATGGAAATGGAATGGAATGGATGGAATGAAGGAATTAATGGAGAGGATGACCATGAGAAGAGTAATGGTATGGAGTGAAGACATAATACAGGGTGACGGATAGAAGACAGATAATGAAGAGGAATGAATATGAAAAGAAGGGAATAAAGGGATAGTAGTGGATGGAATATAATAAGAAATGGAATGAAGGAAAAGAAATGGATAGGAATAGTATAAATGGACATGAGAAAGGGAAAATAGGCAGTATAATAAATGGTGGAAATGGATGAACACGAATAAAGGGAGGAAGGAGCCTAATGGTGGTTAATGGAGTAGTGGAGGGATGAATGGATGCAATAGTGGTGGAGAGGGTGGCCCGAACAACTGTTCCGGCTATCTCAGTTCCTCGGCATCGAGCAAACACTCAGTAATGACTCCAAGATCCGGGTGAAGATCTCTGTTCTGTTAAACGCCAAAATGGCTCGCTATCGCCAGCGCGGGATGAAAGTAAAGTGAATGCGCATATCGTGTCCACCCGCACATTTGCAGACATCAACCAGCAAAATAGGTCACTCTTCCCATCACCACCGACGTCAGACTGGTCTCCTGTTGCACACCTACTTGTGCAAAAATTTGTGAACTTTACTCCATGCCATTGATACCTCCATTGTGAGCTGAAAGGAAGGCCTACAGAGCAGTTTTCACTCGCTGAGGTCGAACCGTTAACGCTCACCCACCCCATAAAGGTCCGGCTATGTCGGCCGCAATCCATCATCATTCCTTCAAAAGCAACGTGAAGTTCACTCGGCCTGTTACGCTTTGACATAGTCTGTTTCTACGAAGCCATTTTCACATCTCGACGTAATGAGAATCCGCATTAGTGGTGATAAAGATCTTAGCATTTGTAGCGAAGTCAGAGAAGTGCGCACGTCGATGGAGGACTCAGTTTGCAAAACACACCCCATTGGCACCTAATGACCACCAGTAATACCCAGTATCCGAATAAGCGACCGCGTTGCTGTGCTGGTAGGCAACCACCATGCTGGAAAAGATGAACGCGGGCGACTGCCTCGTAGCATTTTTATAGATCAACCAGCAAAAGCTACCGCCACTGGAGATGGGATCTACAGTTGAGTCGTGGCCCGCTGGCGGAAATGGCACGTGCTGACGCACGCCGAAACAGGCCAAGCCGGCTGAGACGCGCAGACAACCAATCTGGTATGTGCCGTGCCGCACCAGAGCACGCGTCAGTTCAGGCACGTGCGGCCCAAATCTCGAGAAGTTTCCGCCAGGATTTTCCAACGTGAGAAGACGACCAATCAATGCGCTTCACGTTGGCAGGCCAGAAAGCGCCAGAACGGCTCCGTCACGATTGGTCGGAATCTCCGAGAACCCCGAAAACAAAACGAACAGACGATAGCCGATGAGCCTTAGCAAATCAGCTGTCTTCCGTCCGCCCAGAGCAAAGCCTCGTTCCAGAAAACCGGCCTCTAGTTCCTTTCCCCATCACCAACCCGCCGACAATAACAGCCACACCTCGTCACAGTCCAGACACACGCAACAGACATCCAGCGGCAATAGTGGAAGCAGTACAATTTTAGCACCAGTCCCAGCACCACCAGGCGTAACAACAACAGACAACGGCACCAGCAGCGTTAATAGCAGCAGCAGCAGCAGTAGCAGCAGCAGCAGCAGCACCTTTCAGTAACTCAGTCCCAGCACGAAGAGCAACAACTACAACGGCACCAGCAGCGCCAATAGCAGCAGCAGCAGCAGCAGCAGCAGCAGCAGCAGCAGCAGCCCAGCCAGCAGCAGCAGCAGCAGCTAGCAGCAGCAGCAGCGAAAGCATTAGAGCAGCAGCAGCGGAAGCAGCAGCAGCAGCAGCAGCAGCAGCAGCAGCAGCAGGAAACAGCAGCAGCAGCAGCAGCAGTAGCAGCAGCACCCAGCACCAGTCCCAGCAGCACCAGCCGCAACAACAACTAACGGCACCAGCAGTTAGCAGCAGCAGCAGCAGCGAAGCACAGCAGCAGCAGCAGCAGCAGCAGCAGCACCTTTAGCAATGCAGTCCCCAGCACACCAGGCAGTAACAACACACGGCACCAGCAGCAGCAGCAGCAGCAGCAGCAGCTGCCAGCAGCAGCAGCATGTCAGCAGCAGCAGCAGCAGCAGCAGCAGTAGCAGCAGCTGTAGCAGCAGCAGCAGCAGTAGCAGCATGCATTAGCAGTAGCAGCAGTAGCAGCAGCAGCAGCAGCAGCAGCAGTAGCAGCAGTAGCAGCAGTACCTTAGTAATTGAGCCTTAGCATTACTAGCCGTTATAAACAATCATTAATGGCACTAGTAGTGTAGTAGTAGCAGTAGTAGTAGTAGGCAGTAGCAGGCAGGAGCAGGAAGTAGCATTAGTGAGTAGCAGTAGTAGCAGTCAGCGGTAATTAGCCCCAGCATTACTAGCTGTACATAACAATATTTAACGGTACGAAGTGAAGTAGTTGGCGGTGGTAGCAGTGGTAGTAGCAGTAGTAGCAGGTAGCAGTAGTAGGAGCAGTGAAGTAGTGAGTGAAAGTAGTAGTAGCAGTGGCAGCAGCAGCGGTGGCTAATGTGAAAGAATTATAATGACAACAGCATCAATAGCAGCAGCAACACAACAGACAAGTCTGTGTGAGGGAATTTCGATCTCCGAAAAAGCAGCTTTACATTTACTTGACCTTCCGGAAATCACGTTTGAGATTTCTTGGCTAAAAGTTGCTATCGCTTTATAGCGAAGCAGATTCAGTTCAGTTAGGTAACCAGTCAAAGCTGATCATGGCTTTAGTCATCACTTTGGGAGGCATGGGTGGGCGAGCCGGTGTCTGCGCTGATGGGGTTAATAGCTAAATACCGGTTTCGGTCTCCCTTTGGACCCCGATCCATTCCCGGCATCGTGGTGAGTGGGTGTGTACCGTTTCCTCTGTCTGTGACTCGAAGGGTGTAGAGGCATCTATTTAGCGGATATAGCGCGCGGCGCATTACGGCAGTGGTCGTCGGCGATCAATTGCGGCTCGGAGCAGGGTGATGAATGCTCTTCGCGGGCCCTTTATCAGCTAACCTCTACTCCTTCCTGCGTGGCAGCTCTGGTGGGCCAGATTCTGGCATAACGGCCAATACAGCAGGAACCTCCTCGACCGGCATGCGGTTTTGTATGCGTCCCCATACCCGGTAATTCTGTCTCTCCCCACACTCTCCTCCTCCACTTCAAAAGGTCCTACGGTGGCGTGAGAGACATGCAATCCCTCAGGTTAAATCGATCCGGTGGTGGAGTTCGGCAGCCGTCTGGGGAGGTCTGAGCAGCCCAGCACTACTCTGCCCTCACGCGTGGAAAGGAGCTAGAAAATTTATTCTAAAACAAATGCTCTGGATTCAGCGTCATCTGCACGCTAACCGCGTCGCAGCAGATGCAATACAACTCACGGACCGTGAACACGATGAAGAACCCGTTTGCATTTATTCCAGTCCGCCATGAGTCTCCGGTGCTGGGTGTGCCGCCGCACAGTTTAACATCCAAGCAGCCGGCTCCGAGCGGGAGGCGTGGCTGCTAAAAAGTCAGATAGCTTCATGCGATATATCAAGCGACAAGTAAGCGGGTTAGATCCGGTGACTTTAAATTTTGTGTGATTCATTACCAAAATCTCTTTTCCGCTGTGAACAGCGATTGTCAGCGTGCCAGTCGTAAAAGCGGGTATTTAAGGCTCCTTTGCGCAACCGGATCGTCGATTGTGACCCTACATTTGTGTTGCCACATTTTCGCCGGCTTTGGTCTATATTCTACACCTGTATTCCTCTCGAGACCCAATTTAGCTCCTCCCGACGAATTAATTGGTGGAATACATCGCGAACAAAGAATGAATCGCCGCACCCCACGTCAAGCCCTTATACCTACAAGCAGTAGTCGCCCGGAGTAAGTAGCCTCGATCCAACTCGCTGCGCTCTACAATTCAAGGAGCGAGATATCGGGCTTGTAGAGAACCCGTCGGGCTGACTCCGCAGTGTGATTTCAAGCATACTTCGTCGCAAATCCTCCTCACTAATAGTCATAGTCTTCGCCGATTTTTCCTCCACCTCGTGGCACAGCCAATCTCCTGTACCCGCAGCGAGAACTCCGAAATCTAACTCCCCCGCTTGAAATGAAGGGCTATGAGGTTTGGCCTGGCACGTTTCGGCAGGCGTTAACACTTTACTCTTCGCGGTTGGTTAGCCAATCGGAAGAGCTGCAGTGCTGGTTGAAAAGGGTCCACGACAACGTGCATGAGCCAGGCGTCCATCTCTGCACTGTCATTCCACGGCTCATTTTCAAGGGAGGCACTGATTGCTTCAAGTGTGAGGAGCGCGTTGGTAGAGGAGTACTGTTTGTTTGCATGGTGGCAGTGATCTATCCCGGTTGAAAGAAGAAACCGCGTCTTTTCGTGGTTAGAGTCTGATGCCCCGAGTAGCCACCTGCATGGCGATCAGCGAATAGTTGCGACGGCAAAGCAGGGCCATACGGTTAGCCAACCCCTGAATTCTTCGGTGCATTTCTTCGAGCATAAGTCCTATGCCTCTGCCGAACCCGGTAAGCCCGGTTCGACACCCCCGTAGCGATGTGAAGCTACTTCTGCCAGGAACCCTCCTTTCCTTCTCTCGCCCTTAGCCCCGATGAACCGGACTGAGTAACCCCGGATCGCTAAACGTCCTCAACCCCTCTTGCTCCAATCCTTACTGTTTATTGGCTTCGTCTAAAAGCCTATCACTCTACTCTCCCCTATCTTACTGTACAGACTTTGATGGTGAATAATCAAAAGCGTAAGTTTGCCGCAATTTTGGTGGATATGAATAATTAATTTGATCCACTTGTGAAAACTTCGGCGGCCTCGAAGTGGAATTCCTAACCCATGCCAGCAAGGGAAGGCTTACAGTAAATGCTCTAGCTAACTGAGCTACTTCACCGTGTACGTTTAACTTTCACAATTGAGTTGTTACCCGCCCAGCCTATTGCAAAGCATGGAATTCAATTCAATTTTGATACAGCAAGCCGACCGTCCAAGCAGAATTTCAACAAACACCTAGGAATCCACTGGATGACTACCAGGCACAAACAATTAGGAGGAGAATTTTCAGCAGATTTGGCAGATTTTGCAGAGTCATGGATTAATTACTAACTGACAAAGACACAGAAATTGGTAAAACAGTAAGTGCTAATTCATTTGCTGTCAGCAGTTAGTTGTAAAACCGAAGATTGAACCCACGTATGTTTATCATCAAACAGCGTCATCCATCTGATCAATCAACTCACTTCATGCCGAGTTCAACTCTGCGTGCAGCCTGAAGTTGAATTCCTAACGGCTGTTTTACAACAATTATATATCCTTTCTAATTTTTCCTGTCTTTGCAGGAGACGTTCTTTCAAACGATTATTTTCGAGCAGCAGCATCGGAGGTCACTTGCTCCGTTTGGGCCTAGGTTAGATCCTCTCAGAGGTGATGGAAGTGGAAAGAGATTCAGCCATAATCGAAAACATTGTTCTGACGCTATAACGTCAAAACTCGAAACACTCCCTACCTTCAACTATCAGGTCCTGGGAAAACGGGTTGCTGGAAGGTTGGTGCTTTACCAAATAAATTTTGTAGGGCCACTACCTATCCAATATATCGGAATATCTGCAGCGCGGATAATCAATAAAAGTGCCGCCATCCTCCTCGTGTGCAATTATTTTGTTCAATTGAGACGCGTTGCGGACTGAAAAGATTTTCCGTCGGAGACCCATAAGTAAGCTTTAGCCTCGTGCTTCATACTTTATAATGTCTGGTTGCACCGCTGTGAAAAGCTCCACGGTGGGCCATTAGACTTCAGAATTTCAGTCATTTCGTTAGGAGAGTTTTCATACAGGCGGTCCCCGGGCAGTGTCCGTTAAAATGCCTATGAACATCATCTTCGAAGCACTTACAGTGTTCTAATCTCATGAAATGTCAACTGAACTGCGGGAAATGTGTTTTCCATTCGAACAAATTCTCACTGTGGAAGTAGGGTAGAGTGCCGGTTTTAAACGAGCTTCCCTTCTTATAGGGACTGGGTAATTGACGCTATTAATTCCTTGGAAATAGAAATGACTACTTATGTATCCCCACACTTTTGGTTGGTCCATTTTCGATTCACTTATCAATTAAAATATATTGTACAGAAAACATACGCAAAATATTCTTCCTGTACTCATTTGTAGCAAAGAATGCTCCTAGAAATGTTCGACTGACGACAGATATATCGGTTTTAAAAAGTTTCTTAATTTTTAGTGATTTTATCAGCTAATTTCATTCCTTATTCATAATATCTCGTCAATTTACTACACAGGATAAACCATGCAACATGATCCACAAGACAAGTAACTTTTTTTGGCTAACTATTCGACATCTTTCTGGGCGTAGAGAAATGCGTGCGGATTATTCCTGGAAAGAATATATATACAGATCAGGGTCAAAATTATTCTGGGAATGAGAAAGTATTTTAAAACCGAAAAATACCCTGTCTGCATACAAGCGTTCAATATGCCATCAGGGCTAGATGTCAGCGTCAAAAATTGCCCTTGAACCTACTTTGATGGTGTTAAAAGCGTTTCACTGACGTCCACATCCTGAGGTTCAAGTCTGAGCCAAGCTAAGCTAAATCATTCACTATCTGGCGATTGGCAGGAAACCAGGATTCGGTGCGATAAAGATCGGCAACTTTGCACTATTTCTCTCCCCCATTCCAGCCCCGTTTTGTGAAGGGTTATTAGGCTGGTCTGCGGGACAATAAATCAAAAATTAAACACAAAAAACTGATATGTGCATGCTCTGGGAAACCAGCACCCATGAACATAAGATTCTTTCAGGGAGACGTAAACAGCAAGGCACCGTTCAGCGCCAGTGCCTTTGCTGAGCACGATAGAACTGATAGCTGTTCCAGAGCAATCAGCGTCTTGTTATAAATCAGGAGAATCGAGTGTTCCTATTGGGTCCTGGTATGGAAGACAGCCTTCAAGGCGCTCGCCAATGTGATTGCATGTGAGCCGTCGGAGAAAGATGGTCATTCCAGTCGATCCGTGCTGACCTGCACTCGATCAAAAAAGTTGTTTACTCAAAAAAAAACAGAAATTGGCATGCGAGCGAAGTCCATCTGCGTCCTACCCATTATAAGCTGTGAGCGGCAGCCTGTCAGACTTAATGGGCTGATGAAATCGCAGTGACAAGTTCATCCCCATCTTTTGCTTTACACTTCCGAGCATTTTCACGGACTGAATTTAAGGCGTAGTGCTTGCATTTGTCGACGGAAACATATGGCCTAGTGTATCTCAATAGCACACAGGGTGTGAAAAATTAAACCACTATATTTCAAATGCCATGAGTGTTTTTCAACAGGCGTTGCCTCTACGGGTCTGCAGAATGTTTCACGTACTTGAACCACCCTGGGCAGGTGTCGTTGGGGCAGAACGAGAACATAATAAGTACTACGCTCTACGGTGTTTTAGGCCTGCTGACGACGCAACGTTGTGCGTGAAGGAACAGCGGCAGTTGATTGTTTTTCTAGACTGAATAAACGGTCCAGCCAACGGTAGGCGGCTTTTACGGTCATTTTTTTCGGGATATCCTGCGCATCCATTCCTCGAATAGTATGCGTGGACGGTCATAACTGTAGAACAATAGGAGAAACGATTGCCGGAACAGGCATATAAACTCAAATCAGTCATCAAAGACAGCATTTTCTAAGTGTAAAGTGCAACCATCCGCGATAAACACGGATGTCAGAAGGGAGACCCGAAAGACAATTTCAGACTTATTAGCCGTCTTCCACCAGTGAGACTGTCTGCAAGGGCCCTGAAGAGAGCTCCAGGGCACCACGGAACGTACATGTTCCTTAAGCAGTTCGTTAAACACCACAATTATATATATATATATATATATATATATATATATATATATATATATATATATATATATATAGATTATGGTGTTCAACGCGTTTCAGGAGTGGGAAATTACGCGCAGATGCCAGACAAGCTGCATTGCTTGGATGAGTTGTATTCATCATTCGATATATATATATATATATATATATATATATATATATATATATATATATATATATATATATATATATATATATATATATATATATATATATATATATATCGCATGCATCATCTCCTGAAGAAGACGAAGAAAAGAGGGGGCAAATACATGGAACAAATTGTATTTGTACTAACGTTTCGAAAAACTCGATTTCATCATCAGAGTATAGTGCTTGCTACTCCTGGTGGTCTTGAGTTAGTCAGTATTGCTGCGTGCCTCGTATCTATTGTGGACGCGTGAAATTTGACATGCCCGTTTGCTGCTGACTTCTTAAGACCTCCCTGTGGTTGAAGGCCTGCGGGTTCGCGTGACTGCTGTCCCCCATGGAGACGTCGTGGGTTTAGACAAGGCAGCGTGTCTGTTGGCCTCCCACACGCCAACCAGCGGACTAATCAGTCATTGCTGCTCTCGTGATATGTTCTCCGTTATAGGGGCGCATTGGTGACGCAGAGTTTGACTTTGGTCATGTGAACTTCGGCCGACACCCCGCTTTTCAGGGAGCGTGGGCTCTCAGTTCCGCTTGCTCGTTTGCCTTATTGGCCCTGGCCGAACTGATCCAAGCCTTAAACGAAGCGCCTGGTAGGCGGAATTTATGTCTATAGGTCAATTGAGTGTACCAGTCGAGGACCAACTCTCGAGAAACAGTCTGGCCATCTTCTCATTGGCTCGGTCAATAATCCTCGTTTTCTCAAAGGCGAATTGTGGTTCAACGTTTGTGTGTGACCATAGACGAAAGACAACTTGTCTTTGCGGTTGATTGCAAGTCGGTGTTATGCACCCTTGTGTCCAGGCGCTGGCCTGTTTCACCAACATATAATGAATCACAATCTTGACATGGCATGCTGTAGACCAGTGCTGATTGTTCGTTTTCTGGAAACGAGTCTTTGGGTTTCATGACTTGCTGTCTGATATTGCATTCTGGTTTATGAGCCATGCAAATCCCTAACTGGTACCCAACTCTCACCTGTCGCTCCTCGAAGTTAGGTTCTTCCCAGTATCCACACCCCGGGCAACCGTCACGACCGGCGGACTAAACCAGGTTCGGGTCTCCGGTGTTGTGCGTGCCTCCACACCCGGTATGTCTGACTCCCGAACTTCCCGCCTCCCCCTCGCAAAAAGGCTTAAGCTGGGGGCGACAGCAACCCTGCAGGCGGCCCAGGCTAACTCGGGTCGTTCTCCCACTAAAACAAAACCGTAACCCATAGTGGAGTTCGGCAGCCGTCTGGGATGTCCGAGCAGCCCTATTTAGGGACAGCACTGCTTGCCTCCTCGCGGAGGAAGGGATTAGAACAGGTGCCCAAAACAAATGTGGGGCATCACGTCTTCTGCAGCCGGCCGCGGCTCGCAGATTGCAAAATACGCTGTCGTAAAACTCAAACAAACAACAATACCCGCCGTCCCAAACCCCCTCGCCATATCCTCCAGGCTGCTCGGGTGAGTCCACTCACACTAGCAGCCTGGAATGTTCGTTCCCTTTTAGACAATCCTAGGAGCAACCGGCCGGAACGGAGGACGGCGCTATTCGCTTGGGAACTGGCGCGCTACAAGGTGGACATTGCTGCTCTCAGCGAGACCCGATTCTCTGAGCAGGGTCAGCTGGAGGCGGTTGGTGCCGGCTACACCTTCTTCTGGAGCGGCCGGCCCAAGGCAGAGCGACGCGACGCTGGTATTGCCTTTGCCATCCGGAATGACATCGTGTGACGTCTGCCCTGTCTGCTGCAGGGTATCAATGATCGTCTGTTGAGCCTCCGCCTGCCTCTTCGGGGAGACCAGTTTGCCGCCATCATCAGCGCCTACGCTACCCCAATGACGAGCTCTGATGCGGCGAAGGACAAATTCTACGAAGACCTGCAAGCCCTGCTGGCGACGGTGTCGAAGGTGGACAAGTTAATTGTCCTTGTTGACGTCAACGCCCGCGTCGGAACGGACCACGCTGCCTGGCAGGGAGTGCTGCGTCCCCACGGTCTCGGTAGCTTTAAAGATAACAGCTTCCTTCTTCTGAGCACGGAAAACCGCCTCCCACTGACCAACACCACGTGGATGTACTCTCGGTCGCGGCGCTGGCATCTGCTGGACTATGTTCTCGTCCGGAGGCGAGAGCGACAGGACGTGCTGCTAACCAAGGCGATCCGCGATGTCGATGGTTGGACAGATCACCGCCTCGTCATCTCCCTGATGCCTGCACCTTGTACAGCAACGGCTGCAGGAGATGCAGGATGCCTGGATGATCCGAAAGGCTAAGGAAATCCAGGGGTAGGCGAACCGTAAAGAAATGAAATTCTTTTAAATCAATCAAGGCCCTCTACTATCCCTGTATCAAGGGCACCGCACCGCTGCTCAGCTCTGACGGCACAACACTGCTGACAGAGAAATCGCAAATTCTGAAGCACTGGGCCGAGCACTTCAGAAGTGTCCTTAATTGCTCATCAGCCATCTCCGATGCTGCCATTGACCGGCTCCCTCAATTGGGCACGAACAATGACCTGGATCTGCAGCCTGCCCTACCAGAAAACATCCGGGCCGTGCAGCAGATTTCCAGCGGTAAAGCACCGGGATCCGACGCAATCCCACCGGAAGTCTACAAGAACGGTGGGCCCCGGCTGATGGCAGAACTCACACCACTCTTCCAGGAGATGTGGCGCCAAGGACAAGTTCATCAGGATTTCAAAGACGCGATCATCGTCAATCTCTACAAACTGAAGGGGAACTGGCAACTCTGTGATAATCATAGAGGCATCTCGTGGCTCAAGATCGCCGGGAAGATCTTCGCCCGTAACCTTCTTAATCGTCTGACCGGTCACCTAGAGCAGGGCCTGCTACCGGAAAACCAATGTGGCTTCCACCGACACCGCGGAACAACCGACACGATCTTTGCAGCCCGCGAGCCACAAGAGGAGTGCCAGAAGTTGCGAATTCACCCTATACACTACCTTCGTGGATCTAACGAAAGCCTTTGACACGGTGAATCGCGACGGACTGTGGAAAGTCATGCAGAAATTCAGCTGTCCTGAACAGTTCACGCACATGGTGCGTCAGCTTCATGAGGGGATGACGGCGCGCGCCACTGACAACGGGATGGTATCCAAAGCATTGGCAGTGGCCAACTGAGTGAAGCAGGGCTGCATATTGGCCCCCACCCTGTTCAGTCTCATGTTCTCAGATATGCTGATGGACGCCTACCGTTATGAGCATACTGGTATCCGCATCGCCTATTGAACTGACGGGCACCTTCTAAACAGTCGACGTATGCAGGCTTAACCACGCGTGTCTACAACTACAGTCCATGACTTGCTCTTCACGGACGACTGCACCCTTAACACCGTGACGGAGGAGGACATGCAAAGGAGCATGAACCTCTTCGCCGAAGGCTGCGCCGATTTTTGATTAACAATCAGTTCATCCAAAACGGTTGTCATACCCCAGCCGCCACCCAGCACGGAATACAATGCTCCTCGAATCAATGTCAACGGTGTTCAACTCAAAATCGTGGAAACCTTCGCTTATCTAGGAAGCACGCTGGCACGCAACACGAGAATCGATGACGAGGTTGCCCAACGGATCTCCAATGCCAGTCAGGTCTTCGGCCGGCTGCAGACCTCCGTGTGGAATCGCCACGGTATTCACCTGAACACTAAACTGAAGATGTACAAGGCCGTTGTCTTGACAACACTCCTTTGCGAAGCGGAGACCTGGACCATCTACTCGAACCAAGCAAGAAGCTGAATCACTTTCATCTCAGCTGCCTCCGCAGAATACTGAAGCTGAGATGGCAAGACAGGATCCCGGGCACGGAAGTCCTGAAGTGGACCGGAATCTTCTGCATCCACGCCATGCTGAGGCAAGTGCAACTGCGATGGAACGACTACCTGGTGAGAATGGACGACGAGCGACTACCCAAACGACATTTCTACGGAGATGTCGCTATGGGTTCTCGCCGACAGGGAGGTCAAAAACGACGCTACAAGGACACTTTGAAGAAAGCGCTGAAACAACTGCAAATAAACCCGGCGACCTGGGAAGACGTCGCCCAGGATAGACCGGCATGGAAAAGATCAATGAAGACTGGTTCAGCAATCTATGAGGCCAACCGGATCGCCGCCGCCAAGGCCAAAAGAGCGGCACGAAAGTTACCAGCACCCCGGACCAACATCGTTTATGCCCAGGCCCTGCCAACATGCCCACGCTGTCAACGCATCTTCCGAGCGCGAATCGGCCTGGTTGGACATCTTCGGACGCAATGCACCAACAATCCGACAATTCCAACTTCTACGTCAAATTTTGCCAACTCTCCTTCAGACTCCCTCACCCTCATCCCTGGCATAGATTCCATTAGTCCCACAATCATAGAGACCACATCCGTCTAGTCATCGCCTGTTACACCCACCACCGAAACCATCACCGCCTTCGCATTCAATACCACCACCGTCCCCACCAGCAGCTATGGGGACTCTCTCCTAAACTGTCCTCAATGCACCCGCAACTTCAATCACGCATCGGTCTGGTCGGTCACCTGAGAATCAATCGCACGGAAGCTGGTGAACCAGTGCCTGGGGATCCGACATACAGCCACCGCGCCCGCCTCCACTGCCCTCACTGCTCCCGCACATTTGCACACAGAATGGACCTATTAGGATGCATGCGACTCCACGACAACCTGTAGTAAACCACCGGAGGCTAAGCCACATCAGCGCACACCATCTACACTAATACATAGACAACACCCTCACAATCATCATAATGTACCTGATAAAATCAAGGTTCCCTAGAAACCGTGGCTTGGAAGGCTGCCAATCTGACGCTTACACCAGACCACGCCGTCGGCCCAGTGTATGTGTTGTGTGTCTAGTGGCTGACTAGTGGACTTGGAGTCAGACGGCGGTGGCTCCTCCATATCCCCTGAGTAAGTGAATCCTGGTATGTGCGTTATGGGGGCCAGGTCGTGCTGTGGCGCACGAAGACGGGTAGGCCGACCCACCAGCCAATGCGCCCGCTCCCACACCAGACAACTCACTGGCTCGGATGGTGGTCTGATTGTGGGGGCGGGGGAGAGAGTGTGGTCAACAGCTCAGCGCCTTTTCCTCACTATAAACAATCTAACGCGCTTAAAACTATCACGGTGCACTAAAAACCGTGGCTTGGAAGGTTGCCAACTGAAGGGATAACTCGGATCACGTGGTCAGCCCAATGTGTGTTTTGTGCGGAGTGGCTGACTGGCGGACTGAGACTCAGGCTGCAATGGCTCCTTCTTAATGTGGCCTTTATGGCACTCCCACTCCATGGGATCCAAGTCAGGTGTGGCGGTACACTCAGGGGCGGCTCCGCCGCACCAGCCACATGCGCCCTCTCCCATCTCCGGTCTTTTTGACTCTATCTTGACACCAGGCTCAGGTGGGGGAGGAGGAGAGAGTGCGGTAGCTGCAGCGCAAGGGTACTATCACTTAAAACTAATTCACGCGCAAGTCACCGTCCCTGCACCACTTGGTGTGGAGCATAAGGTGGACCTCGTCGAAATCGACGATTGAACCATCATATATATAATAGAAGCGAAGCTGCGCGTTCCAGAAAATATATTAGAAGAAGAGGCGATCACGGGAACCATGGGTATATTGACCTGACGTTCCAAAATCAAACATAATTTCATTGTTCATCATCTCCCGACGAAAACGAAGAAGAGGATGGGTGAGTTCGTGGACCAAATTATATTTGCATCGACGTTTCGAAAGCCTTCTCGCTTCCATCATCAGAGTAAAGTGCTTGCTGCTCCTGGTGGTCTTGAGTTAGTCAGTCTTGCCGCGTGCCTCGTATCATATCCATGGAGGACGCGTGAACTTTGTTTGACCTGCCCGTTCGCTGCTGACTTCCTTCTACCTCCCCGAGGTTGAACGCCGGCGGGCTCACTTGACCGCTGTCCGCTTTGGAGCCGTTGTAGATTTAGGCTAGGCAGCGTGTCTGTTGGCCTCCCCCACGTAAATCAGCGGACTAATCAGTTGTTGCTGCTCTCGTGAGTTCTTCTCCGTTATGCGGGCGCCTTGGTGAGGCAGAGTTTGACTTTGGCCATCCATTTTTTCCGTGAGCGTGGGCTCTCGGTTTCGCGTGCTCGTTTGCCTTCTTGGCCCCGGCCGAACTGATCCGAGCCTTGTACGAAGCGCCTGTTAGGCGGAATGTAAGTCTATAGCTCGGTCGAGTGTGCCAGTCGAGGACCAACTCTCGAGCACCAGTCTGGCCATCTTCTAATTGGCTCGGCCAGTCACCCTCGTTTTCTCAAAGGCGAAATTGTGGTTCAGCGGTTGTGCATGACCATAGACGAAAGGCAGCTCGTCTTTGCAGTTGATTGCAAGTCGGTGTTCATGCAACCTTGTGGCCGGGCATTTACCCGTTTCACCAACACACCTTACCTAACAATCTTGAAATGGTATGTTGTAGACCACTGCTGATTGTTCTGTTTCTGGTAGCGGGTCTTTGGGCTTCATGACTTGCTGTCTGATATTGCATTCTGGTTTATGAGCCATGCAAATCCAAAAATGTTTTAGGATTCTTGCCGTTGCGTCTGAAACGTTCCTCATGTAGGGGATTGCGAGCCAAAACTTTGGCTCTTCTTCGCTCGACCGCTGAAACTGAGGCTTCCTGAGGCATTTGTGGATGAAGGAATTTGGATAACCGTTGGCTGTAAAAAGGGCATGTAAGTACTCCGTCTCCCCCTTCTTCCCACTGTCGTCGCAACAGTGTGTTTGAACGGACTAGGGTTCTGACACAACTGCGTTTGTGGCGAACAGGGTGGTTGTTTCGGAAATTGAGGATGCGCCTAGTGTTGGTTGCCTTACGGTAGCCCGTTGTCTGCCATCTTTGTAACTTGGACGTCTAGGATGGGCAACTGAATAATGACTTCTTCTTCCATGGTAAACTGGAAGTCGGGAAATATTGAATTCAACAATGCCCTGAAAGCCTGCGAGTGACTCCTCTTTATTATGACGAACGTTTCATCGACGTATCTGGCCCAGAACTTCGGGGGGTACGAGCTGAAAACCAGCTCCCTAATCTCCTACAAAACTGCATCGGCAATTCGTCCAGACAGAGGTGAGCCCATTGTCGTCCCCTTCTTTTGCTCATAGACTTGGCCATTGAATGTGAAAAATGTCTTAAGACACAGTTCTAGGCGCTCGATGATATGCGCTCGTTTGAGTTTTTGGTCGGTCTAGTCATATTTTTCCCGGAGAAAGCCATCGATAGTATCCATAGCCAATGCGGTTGGGATAGAGGTGAATAACGAGATCCCGTCGAATGACACCATCACCTCGTGTGTCTCTACTTCAAGGTGTTGGATACGTGTCAAGAACTCATCAGCTGCCTTCACTATTCACTTCGAATACTTGGTAAGGAAACAAAGTCGCTGGTACAACCACTTTGACAGCCCAAATTTTGGGGTTTCACGTAAGGAGACGATGGGACCTAGGGGTACTCCTGGCTTGTGAACCTTTGGCAAGCCATAAATGCGCGCCATCAAGACATCAGGGGCTTTTATGGCCAGCGTTTCTCTTCGCATGTGAGCTCCCGCCTTCCTCAGCTTGTGGTCCATCTTTTTTATGCTGTTCACGAGCTTTTTGGAGTCTCTGGTAGTCGGTGGCACATAGTACTCCTTGTCCATCCCGAGGTTACTCATTTTTGCTCCGTTCTCAGTCTTTTCCATGACGACCTTCGAGCGCCCTTTGTCTGCGGGCAGGGTTATGATGTCCTCTATTTTTCTTATTTTCAGACGTTCTCGTTCTTCTGCCTTTGAAATCGTTGTCTGACGTCGGTGCTGGAGGAGCAGATTTATTACTTCTTGCCGCATGGCAGTTTTGCACTCCTCACTCGCATCGCACTTCTGGAGCACCGACTCGAAGGATGCGATAAAGTCTTCTGGTTGAGCATCTTTCGTGTTGAATTTTGCGTCATAGGATAGAACCACTAGTTGCTCATGAGTGATCCTGTGGGAGCACAAGTTGTGAACCAGGACCACATCGGAGGATGGTTGCTTTTTTGGACTGATTTTCTCAAATTTTGCAGACAGCTGCTCATCGCGTGGCTTTCGGTGACACTGTGCACTGTTTAGGATTGCCGCTTTGAAGGTTTCCAGTTCGTGGTGCTCGAGAGTTGGTCCTAAACTGGCACAATCAACCGACCTATAGACTTAAATTCCGCCTATCAAGCACTTCGTACTAGGCTCGGATCAATTTGGCCGGGCCAATAAGGCAAACGAGCACGCGAA
Organism: Schistocephalus solidus; assembly: GCA_017591395.1. Classification (NCBI taxonomy): domain Eukaryota; kingdom Metazoa; phylum Platyhelminthes; class Cestoda; order Diphyllobothriidea; family Diphyllobothriidae; genus Schistocephalus; species Schistocephalus solidus. The sequence continues at coordinate 50,087 of WEDG01004701.1, read as the reverse complement.
ACCGAGAGCCCACCCTCACGGAAAAAATGGATGGCCAAAGTCAAACTCTGCCTCACCAAGGCGCCCGCATAACGGAGAAGAACTCACGAGAGCAGCAACAACTGATTAGTCCGCTGATTTACGTGGGGGAGGCCAACAGACACGCTGCCTAGCCTAAATCTACAACGGCTCCAAAGCGGACAGCGGTCAAGTGAGCCCGCCGGCGTTCAACCTCGGGGAGGTAGAAGGAAGTCAGCAGCGAACGGGCAGGTCAAACAAAGTTCACGCGTCCTCCATGGATATGATACGAGGCACGCAGCAAGACTAACTAAATCAAGACCATCCAGAACAGCAAGCACTATACTCTGATGATAATGTGGAACCGACAAAGACTAGGGAGACTGGAATGGACATTTCTGGCTTATTAGCCGTCATCAGCCAGTCATACCAATCCCAAGTGTGGAACACCTGGGATTCGAACCCCCGACCTTTGGTAATTGATTTGAACGCTCTATCATTGAGCCACGGGCTCGTTGCTCTTTCGGTTGCTATCGGGAATATGATGATAGTGTGTGGCTCACCGATCTGCTTAAGGAACCTGTATGTTCCGTTGTGCCCTGGAACTAAGACTAGAGCCCTCGAAGTCGTGTAGCATATGTTGGTAATGTGGAACTGACAAAGACAAGGGAGAACGAAATGGCTATTTCTGGCTTACTAGCCATCATCAGCCAGTCATCCCCAATCCCAAGTGTGAAACACCTGGGATTCGAACCCACGACCTTTGGTCTGAATTCCAGGGCACAACGGAACATGCATGTTCCTTAAGCAGATCGGTGAGCCCCCACTTTCATCATATTCCCGTTCACAACCGACAAAACAACGAGCCCGTGGCTCAATGGTAGAGCGTTCGACTCAAATACCAAAGGTCGCGGGTTCGAATCCTAGGTGTGCCACACTTGGGATTGGGTATGACTGGCTGATGACGGCTTATAAGCCAGAAATGGTCATTTCGGTCTCCCTAGTCTTTGTCGGTTCCATATATATATATATATATATTTCCCAAAGCAGATGAAGATAAAGAGGCGCTTTCATGGACTACCCTGATTTGGTGTTGACGTTTCGGAAATTTCCTCGTTTCCATCATCAGAATGGTGAGTTGTTTCTTTTGCTTGCCTAGATGTGTTCTGTGTCGCCGCTTGCCACGTGTTATAAGCATGCTTGGCGCATGAACTTCGACTTGCCTGTTGACTGCGCCGCCAAGCCTGAATCAGATCACATGGAGTGGGAGTGCCATAAATGGAAGAATGGCTGGTGCGTCGATAACCTGCACCTTTACGTGCCACCACGCTCCATCCACCATGTTCGGCATTTTTTATGGAAGCTCAACCCAAATAACACCGGCCGTGCTCTGACCTGGTCCATAGTACCGAGCACGCACCGCAATGTACATATAAGACAGCTGGTAAGACGCTGTCTGACCTGTTGTCAAGGAAACCATCGCGATGCGGCAGGCTACTCACTGCCAGGAGCCCCGACCAACTCTCTCCATGTTCGCCTTACCTGTTCCTACTATCTTAGCACATGTACACCTTACCCGGGCCCATTCGACCGTATGCGCATGCTCAATGGGTAGGGCGTTGGCCTTCTGATCAGCGGGTTGCGGTTTCGATCCGCGGGCGGTGCACCACGGGTTCGAATCCCAGGTGTTCCACACTTTGGAATGGGTATGACTGGCTGATGATGGCTAATAAGCCAGAAATGGCCATTCCAGTCTTCCTTGTCTCTGCTGTCAATATTCGCCTGCTTATTCTACTACTAGCCACTGTGTGGCTGCTGGCGGAGCCCGAGAGTGTGCCTCAAGGCAGAGTGGAACGAGTGAACTCCGTTGTCGATCGGCGAGCGTTCATAAACGAATGCAAATGGTGATTATCATCGAAACAACCCAGCCGTCTTTTTTTCCTTTGAATAGCACACATTTGGATACACAAAGCGATGCCCGAGTCTATTGGGAACTATTTTGCGGTCATCATCCAAAGTAAAGTGAGTCAACACTTCAACATAACCCTAGATGGCGATATACCTCCCATCTGTCAAGCCCTCTCACAAGTCCAGCTCGCTCTGATTTACCAGTTTCGCGTGCACCACAATGGGAGCACCGTATGTACGCAAAAACAATCGGTAAGCCGAAGGTCTTGCGTAAGTGAGAAAGGCAACTGCGAATATACGATGGTTCGTACGTCATTGCTACGCCAGAGGGCTGCAAGTGAACCTTTGAATGACGTGGTTTTCGGATCGGTTACCAGCGTCACCATCGCGATACGGTGGGTGAGTCACTGTCAGGAGTTGCGCCCAACTCCGCCTCACCTGTCCACAATGCCCCGGCACATTCAAACATTACCCTGGCCTATTCGGTGGTATGCACATGCATAGTGATTATCATCACAACAAACCATCCCTCTGTTTCCCTTAGAGCAGCACACATTTGAATGCACTCAATGATGCCTGAGTCTACTGGCTCAACAAAAAAATTATACATCATTCACGGAGCAAGTATGCGATGCGATCCGTCTGTGTTGCAATAACGGTCGTATGCAATCATCTGTGCATTGACGATTCAGCTTTTCTGTCAGCGTGCCGCTATCTCTGGTATATATCAAGAGGTGTTTTGGGCAGCCTTGAATAATTACTTTAACCCAACTGTAAGAAACTCGGTGACCTCGGTGAGACGCCAGCCAACGCTGTAGCCATCTGAGCTAAAAGACTCTCTAGCCGACACTCAACAATGCTATCTATGTCTGGCGTCCTGGTTCAAGGCTCACGGCCTCATGGTCATGCAAATTCGCAGCGAGCGCTTTCCGGCTCACTGACCTTCAGACACTTGACCGACTTCCACTCGCGCAAGCATTGAATAACACCACTTGCTCCCCAGACCTATTTTAGCAGCTGTCACCACTATGTCCTTCTCTCTTGGGCCTGACCAGACGCAGTCAACACTAGCCATAGCTTCGCCAGTGGCCACTGCTGCCTGAGACAGCAACTCAGGTTTCTGTGCAAAATAAAGTCCTCACTGTAGTGTTTTTTGTCTTTTCCTACAACCCGAGTTTTGGCCTGCTAATTGTAGTCCTCCGATTACAACCCCTGCTCAGACGCTAGAACCCCACTGGAAGCCGTGAGAATGATCACGCTTGGTGTATGTCTTAGGTATTTGTGACTGCTACTTGCTTCAGTTAAATTGTTTACCCGGCTTTGTGGGAGCTATATGAGTTTAAGTGGACGAAGCGAGAGCCCCTCCTCCATAGTCTGTGACCTCCTTACGATCGTTAACTGCGGCCTCAACGGCCTCACGTCTTCACGGTGCTTGTCAGCTGGGTTTGCAAGACCAGAACCAGAGATCAGGCAAGTTTATGCAGTGGTTGACTGAGCGTCCGGTGGGTCTTCGAACTTCTCGCACCGGCCTTGAAGTGTGATCGTCGCCTTGGCCGACAGACTCTGCGGTGTTAAAGTCCAAGATGTGTCCCGCCTATGAGCTGCATGGGTTGCCACCTTCAACCTCCGAATGGTCAACTGGTGTTTATGCATTCACATCCGAAGCCGTCGACCGGGGCAGCACACTAAAGTGGATAGCCAAGGGCTGACTTCTTCCAGTTGGGGCACGGGGTTTTCTGGCCGCATTAATTTCCGGCGGACTGTTGAATCAGGCTCGTGGACCTCTTCTCCGACTTTTGTTATGCTAAATGGCAATCCCTTGCCCACTACCAATATCAGAACTGCTATAATGCGAAGTTTGTGGGCTACAGTCACTACAGGTGATTATAAGCAGGTTCCGGGTAGCAGTCGTTCAGTGACAGCAACGACGCGAGACCTTTGAAATCTGTGCGTTTTCACCACTTCGCAGACCATTTTGTTCGTAACATGAATGCTGATTTCAAGCGTCGATCCCTGCTTGCAACAAAAACGCTTTAAATAAAAAACTTTTAAATCACTATGAATAACTGGAAACCATAAATGACTTTGTATACGCCGGACTATTTGAGAGTGAATTCAGCCTTCGCCTGAATGAAGCTAAATTACTTACGAGTGATGGATCAGCATTTCGAGCAAAATGGGTTAGTGTGGGCGTAGCTGGGTTTGAAAGTCAATTGGCGAAAGAATCGGTAAACTTCAACTTCAACTGATATTGATTTCCTTCAATTCTGTAGCTTTCACAATAGATCAGCCTGGTTCTGCCTTGAGGAGGACGCTAATAGTTCTGCGCTACTCTCGCTATTTTTAAGCATACCAGGATCGATTTTTGAGGATGAACGCCATTTCAGCATTCCAAACCCCCCCTTCATGGCAGCTTTATACCCTGCAGGCAGCTTGATATAGAACCTGTTTTGGATTACAGTTAATAGCACCAGAAAGTGCAAACAATTCCCCAGCTCAGACGTGCATTCATGAATGCCTAATAATCTCATAAAGCAATAATAAATATTATGTCGCCGACAAACTGTAGGAAGAGTCAGTGATGTACTTCTGCAAGAGGATGGATCTACCCGAGGGTAAAGAAATACTTAATTTATCCCCGTGACTTGTAGTTAACTCACCTTGGAATAGATTTATCAAAAGTTAGACATACTACTAAAGCACAGCACCCAGTATATTTTCGCTGCTTTGGCACGATTCGATTGGGGATGCACAGTCTTAGCCAGCAGTGTGGTGAGGTAGGCCTGTGATGCATCCAGGTCGTTCCTACTGGCTGTCTGATGACGACTAATAAACCAGAAGTGGTCATTCCGGTCTCCCTGTCGGTTATGTGCGACTGTTGACTGAGCTCGAGAGCGAGCCTCAATGTACAACGGGAGGAGTATGTCCCGAAGCGCGATCGGTGAGCGCTCACAGCCCCCCCCCACTACCACTAGTAAGATACCTGATCGCAAACGACATGATTTCGAGGCCTTGGTTCAATGAACAGGGATTTGGACACAACAAGATTACCGACGTCAGGTGCCCCAAACCTGGGGTTGAGTATAGTCTGCTTACGACGGCCAATAAGCCAGTAATGGCCATTGCAGTCTCCTTTGGCTTTATCAGTAATCTTCGTCCTATAGTACCAGTTCGAATCCCGTCGGTGAGTAGATGCCCCAGCTCTCAAGGACACGGTAATAGGAACGGCCCGCCCACGTGATACTGGTGGCTTTGGGCTAGCAGGGGTAAATATGTCTCGTGTCCCAACCTTAACCATAACCCTTATCCTTACATTAAGCCGAAAATTTATAAAATATTCATTGTTTACTTGCTAGTTCCTGTACTGGACAGTAATTTCTTGCCTAAAAATGTAAGGATCATATATGTACTCTACTTCGGTTGCAGTAAATGAACAATTTCAGGTGGTATGTGCTATACATTTTTGCCGGTGTTCATTGAAGTTTAAAGTAACTTTTTCCGCCATCGACCCCCAGGAAGTTGAGAGAAAAAACCGCTAAATTTCTGCTTCCCTTTCACAACAGGTGCGCTTGACACCACACAACTGTGGTCATCCAATCACTGAGCTCCCTGAAGGCGCGGATACCCCCCCGTGGGCTGTCCTTTCCCCAAATGACCAGTCTTCGATTTAAAAAGGTAGTTTTGAAACCAGTGTGTACGATGAATGCCGGTCCCCAGCCTCCCATCATAATCCTTGGACCGACAGTTGAGAACACCGCCTCACCCCCGGTCTCAACTCGGTGTCCCCTAACTTGAGGTGCTGGTAGTGGCTCTGCAATCACTTAGTTAACTTGAGAAGGTACCCTCTCAAAATGGATTAAAGAAAACTGTCTACCCTTTCATCTACTAAGTCACCCCTAGCTTTCAGTGTTTGGGGGGAGGGGCAGGTGGTCCGGCCGAGAAGCCAGAAAACCGCCAAGGGCCAATGGGTGGCTGGCCACAGGCCGAACAGTCTCGAGAAGGAGGGGCGGGGTGTAAAAGGGGCCCGGCGTGAGAGCAATATGAGGTTTAGCGCGTGCGTGCGAGATTTGGTGTGCGCACGCGAGAACGCGGGGCTGACGGCACGGGCGTTGTCGGCGCGGCATCGCGGCCCGCATGTGACGTGTTGCTGCCTGTCTGTACGCGCTCTCAGGCGCGCTGGTAGCCGCGCGAGCGCGTGCGCTCGCACGTGTCGCGTCCTGTGCATATACCCCACAGCGGCGCAGGCGCACACATGCACGCGTACACACGCTTCTCTTCTGTAATCGTCCGCTCCACACGCGCGTGAGTGACCCACGTCAAGGCCGCACTTTGATTGGCCAGGATTCGTGGCACGACAGACTGCCTGGGATAAAGACAGCCCGCTCAACAGCGCAGAGGTTCATTACCCCGTAGTCGCGCTAGTAGACGGCGGCGCGTTAGACCAACGCGGAGGTGTGCACATGTACACAAGCGCATTCGCATGCATTTCACCACTATGCTCCACTCACAACGCAAGCCCGTCCTGATCGCACCTAAACGGCTCGAGCCCTCACCGGCCCTCGAGACCGATTTAGACGTCGAGATGGCGGATGACGAGCCCATTGTCATCGTGGAACCCACCGACCCTGACGAGGACCGCCTGAAGGCTGCTGAAGTTGAGGAAAGTAATGGGGCGCCACTGACGTTGGAAGAACCCGAAACGAACAAGTTAAGTGAGGAGAGTAACGGAGGGACCTGCGCTCCCTACGAGGCTTCTGATAAACCTACCAAAACACAGGTTACAGGAATTACTACTGACCCCGTACTGCTCAATCAGATCCTGCACGCACTGAGTGCTAAGCCTGTGAAGTCTACTCCCATCTTTTCCGTGCCTGTAGTAAGTTCTGAGTCGTCGCATCAGACCCTGGCGCCCGTCAGCACGACTGCGACAGCAAATCATATTCCCCAAGCGCGACTCCTCGTCGCCTCCTCCAACGTCTACACAATCCAGGCTCAAGCTCCAATTCAGGCAAGAGCCGGTGCTCCCCAGTCAATCATGCTGCAGTCCCTGAATGGGATCCAGACGGCGCGCATCGTGGCCTCGCCGCTCACCGTTTCTCAGATTTCTCCAATCACTTCAATCGATAGTTCAACTACCGGCGCTGCTGTCCGAGATGAGACTGGTGTCAGTCAGCCAATCACCAATGGTCCCGCACAGACAGCGAATCTACAAAACTTAATCACCACCAACCCACTCCTCTCGGCCGTTCTTGTCAACTGTGCGACGGCCAATCTGTTAACTCAGTTGGCCAATTCTGTTTCCTCGTCGATGCTTTCACTGGCACAGTCGATAGCCGTTGAAAAACAACAGAATATGGCCGGACAGATATCAGAACTTACCCAGATGCTGTCGGCACTCACCTCCCTGGCCTCGACCCTCTCCTCTTCTCTACCAAGCCTGGCCAATCTGCGAACAAATTCGGCCACACCCACGAACCCCATATTGACTAGTCTCATTAGTCAGATCAACACTTCGACCGCCACCCCCATGCTCTCCTCTGTCATCCCGTTGGCTAGTTTAAAACTAGTTACCGGGACGGATAAACCCAAGACGGATTCAGTTCCCTCTACCATCTCCACAATCTCTCTCCCCGCGGTATCAGCCTATGGGACTACTATGCCTAATATCACCATATCTCCCCTCCAATCCACCCCCATTCCCATTGTTACGGCCGCTCGAACTGTTGCCACATCACGGCTGCCCGATCACATTGGTCTTTCTGGAGTCATAACCGCGGTCCCCTCCTCCGTTTCCCCATCAGTCATCGCGGTGGCTGCCACACCCCCAGTGACCTCTGCCACTCAATCCAACAGTACCACCATGGCCTCCGCGATTCCATTGCCTGTCACAACTAGTACTACTACTACCACTAGTACAACAAATAGGATAAAGCGTTTTAGATGCACTCACCTGGGTTGTGGTCGCGCCTTTTACTCTCACTTCAATCTCGTGGAGCACATACGAACGCATACAGGTGAGCGACCCTTCGTCTGTCCAGTCAGTGGCTGCAAGTCACGGTTCAAAAGACGACGGGACCTGACGGAGCATGACAGTGTGCACCGGGCGAAACGGGAGACTGATGGTGGAGGTCCGCTGTTAGCTCTGCTCACTGAGGAGCAAAAAGAAAAGGATGACTCAGCGGTAGCTGACCTGAGCACAGCGGCAGAAGACGCAGGTGACGACGATGAAAATGACAAAGAGGAGGAGGAGGAAGACGATGAGGATGATGACGATGACGACGAAGACGAGGATGATGATGATGACGATGACGAGGATGATGACGATGATGATGAGGATGACGAAGAGGATGAGGAAGGAGAGGGGAGTAAACAAGATGGGAGCAAATCAGATGGAGGCACATCCACAGGGCAGAAGCTTACTCAAGGCGAGTGTCAAGTCAGCCCGCGAAATGCCGAATCAGAGAAGGCCCCAAGTCGAAAGAGAAAGCGGCATTTTTGCCCTTTTCCCAACTGCAATCGTTCATACGCCCGCCGTCATCGTCTGAATCAACATATGTGCCAGCACACTGGAATAGGACCTTACTACTGTGACCAGCCAAGCTGTTCCGTAAAGTATTTCTGTGCCAGTGATCTTGACCGTCACAAGTTAGTCCACCTCGTTCCCACCAGTGGGGATCCCCTAAAGAGGCACCTCTGCCCTTATCCTGGTTGCGGTAAGGCCTACTCCAAACTTAACAAGCTGCGGGAACATGTGCGGTCGCACACAGGAGAGCGGCCTTATGTCTGCGAGCACCCTGGCTGCAACGCCTCTTTCATCCGCCTCTATGGTCTGAAGAGGCATCAACTCACTCACTCTACTCTTCCTATGAAGAACGACGAGAGGCGGTATCCGACAATCCTCCCAGTTTCCACAGCAAGGCCGACGGAAACTGCAGTTATTGTTGCTCCTGCGGGTGCAATCCTTCCCCAGAGTGCGATCGTTTCATTTACAACTGTACCTGCTCCCTTCGCTGGCGCTGTTGCTCCAACCTCATCCTCCCCTTCGGTTTCGGCGGTTGTCAGTCCAAGTCAACTCGTCACCAAACCGGAGCCGACCTCTCCGCCCCCAGCCCCGAGCACTCCTGTTGTACCGAGCACTGAATCCGACACGCCAAATTGTGTGCCTAAACCGGAGGAGACCCCAACGGTGCCGCTACATTCGCCAACTGAGTCGCATCCACTACTACCATCTATGGTCACGACGGCCGCCCCCTCACCGGCCGTACCATCAACGGTGACAGTGGTAGCGAGAGCAACCACCACCCCAACACCGGCGCCAAACGGAACAATCACAATCAAGAACTGTCCGGCTTCCCGGTTCAGCAAAGCCTCAGCTACTCCCTCGGCATCCGCGATGGCACTGAAGGCCGTTGTTATTCCAGGACCTTTTGGAAAGCGGCGGCATATCTGTCCTATGTTGGGTTGCAAAAAGATATTCCCCAAACTAAATAAGCTTCGAGAGCACATTTGTCGGCACACGGGAGAGCGACCTTACGCTTGCGAGGAATGCCCTGCCACTTTTGTGCGGATGTATGATCTACGGCGACACGCTCTGATCCATCTCCGGAAGAAGAACGGTCTTCTTTCCAGTGTACAGTGATAGTGGGTGAGTGACGGGCTTCTATCCACCTCATCTCCACTGACTTTAAAAACTCAAAACGCCACTTCTACCTGCCTTCTGTGATTTTGCATTCTGGATTATGACTACTTGTTCAATCATTGCTACCGTCACCATCACCTTACCTGACGCTCATTTGGATACATTTTACTTTTGTTTATGGTACTGGTACTACCGTTACTTGTTGTTGTAATTAACCTACTTATACATACGTTTCTTTTGGTCTAGTTGACCTCTTGTTTAGGTTATCTCCCGTAAGCATGTAACTTTCATCGAATCATTTTGTTCCTCAAACCATGTGATGCATTAAATTCTTCCCCCTCTTTGCCCAGTATTGCCTTCCAAGGTTCGACAATCCCTGTTACATCTGACTTACGCACCCTTTTACCTAGTTTTTTTTGTTGTGCGTTCGGAGCAATAAAGCTATTGGCTGTGCCTAATTTATATCCCTTGTTATCTTCTTTTTTACTTGGAAATCGGTATATTCAGAGTCAACTGAAGCCAAAAGAATATTTTACTCTGAGG